>BOLG01001586.1:75000-106490 GCA_016861445.1 Oryzias woworae
GATTCAGTCTAAAAACAGACCTAAATCCCAATCTGGCTTTAAAAGAACCACTCAAGTGAATCAGGTCTTTTTCCAACAATGAGCTCAGATTCTGGTCACTTTATCGTTCTTTTCGACCTGAAATCTGCATCTGATACTGTGGATCATGACACTGTGATTGACTGGTTTGTCTGGGTCAGTTCTCAGCTGGTTTGTCTCCTGTTTCAGTGAGAGATCATATAAGGTCACTCATTGTCCTCATAAACTAAAACTGTGGTGTTCCCCAAGGTTCTGTTCTGGGACACCTTCTATTTATTCTCTATATGATCCCACTTGGGAGACTCATCAGCAAATTTTCCACATCTCTTATCATCTATATGCTGATGACATTCAGCTCTACTGCTCCTTTGATGGAAATAATGACAAAAATCTTTGTTATCTACTGGACTGCTTGGCCAGCATCAAAGTGTGTTAACAGGACAACATTGACTTCTAAACCCCAATAAGACAAAGACTTTCATTTTTGCTCCTGATGATGAAATACCCTCCATCAAAAGCCACCGTGGTTCACTGAGCGTTTTTATTTACAAGAGCTTTGAGCTGAATTTCTAGCTTTTAGTTGTGTTTTAATTAAATGTTTTATTGGGTTGTATCTGCTTGAAACATTTTGTTTTAATTTCATTCTCTGGTTTAACATTGTGAAGCCCTTTGTGAGTCGGAAAGGTTTACTTACTACAATGTTAATCATTTTAAATCATAAAAGGAAACAAACCAGAGTTTTATTTCTGTATTTGGACAGAAATATGTGACGATGTAACAGCAGTCTCTTCATTTCTGGGTTTCTTTTGTGTTTTAGACAAATTCAGTCATAAATAAGTTTTCTTATCTTTATTTCAGGTAAGATGTTTTCAGGTTTTTGCTCTCTTCCTCTGTGTTTCTGTTGGACTTCAGGAACTTTTTCTACTTTTTCACTCTGATTCCCTGTTGTTCTAAAGCGGACACTTCCTGCTTAGACTCTGATCCGAACAAACCGGAGCTGCTTTCTGTTGGCAGGTACGAGCCGCGCTTCAGACAGAGGCTGCTGCAGTTCACAGACGCCAACAACATCGCCTCGCTCTTCCTCACGGCGGCCAACCGTTGGCTGGAGGTCCGCATGGTAAGAACCTGCCCGCCGTTCTGCTCCAGAAGTCTCAGAGCAGTTCTACTTCACCGGCTGATGTGGATCTGGTTCAGCCTGAAGCAGAGTTGATGGAAACTGAAGATCTTGTTACCTCGTTAACAGGAAATGTATCCTCATGCAAGTGACTTTGTATCTGAGGTGTTTTGTTGGACTTTTGCAGAAGATGCAACCTTGACATGTTCCTTTTGCACGCGCATGTATGAGTGTGTAATAAACCACTGGGGTATTTTGTTTCAGACATTGAGACTTGTTGCTGCTTCCTCTCCTCTTGTGTTGTGCGTCTGCAGGAGTACATCGGGGCGTGTGTGGTGTTGGTGGCAGCTGTGGCCTCCATCAGCAGCTCTTTTTATAACCAGTTGTCTCCTGGGCTGGTGGGGCTCGGCCTGACGTACGCTCTCATGGTGAGCATCTGGGGTTGTTTCTTTAATGCCATGGCTTTTTTGGTAGACAAGACAACAAAGAAAGAAGACATTATTCTTCTGAAGATAAATTTGTTTCAGTATAGATGCATGTTGCCCCTCCCAGATTCAGGTTAGGGCTTCTCTGATTGGTCAGCCTCTCAAAGTATTATGTGGGGGTGTCTTTTATAGACAGACAGGTGGAGGTGTTCCTGTATAGGAGAAAGATTGAGCTCCAGTCTGACATCATGAGGTCATCAGTGTTTGTCTCTGAACTAAAGGGCATGTAAAAAACTCCACCACGCACACGCGCGCGCACACACACACACACATCGGCGCCACACGCGCGCACACACACCACACACGCGCACACACACACACCAGCACACACGCACACAGACACACCAGCACACACACACACATCGGCGCACACGCGCGCACACACACACACACGCGCACACCACACACACCAGCACACACGCGCACACACACACACCAGCACACGCAACACACAACACACACACACCAGCACGCACGCACACACACACCAGCACACGCACACACCACCAGCACACACACACACCAGCACGCGCACACACACACACACCAGCACACACGCACACAGACACACCAGCACACACTCACACACACACACCAGCACACACGCGCACACACACACACCAGCACACACACACACCAGCACACGCACACACACACACACACACCAGCACGCACGCACACACACACCAGCACACGCACACACACACACACCACACCAGCACACGCACACACACACACACACACCAGCACACGCACAACACACGCACACACAGCACACACACACACCAGCACACACACACACACACACCAGCACACACACACACACACACACACCAGCACACACGCGCACACACCACCATTCTTTAGGACACACTGACCTCACCTCGGCAAACTAAACTAAACATTCACACTTTTGTTTTTCTGTCTATGAAAAGTAAACTGCATCCACTGCTGCCAGAAGTAAGATCCTCACAGACAGAATTGATTCATTCTGAACGTTCTGATTCTCTGACCTAAAACCGATCCAGAACATCTTCATCTAAAACTTCAACAGTGAGACTCAGAGATGAATTCCTGCTACTGAACAGTGAAGTTTTCCAGATTCTTGTGTTTCTTCAAGATAATCAAGTGTAAATAAATATGTTTACAAACAAATAAGTAAACAAGAATGAATGTCAACTCCATTCACATTTGAGTTTGATAAAGTTCATTCCACTGTTGTTTTTTCCACATCAGAATAATCCAAAGGAAACATTCTTAGAACATTCATGACTTTTAAGAATGATAAATGATGATTGATCATTTACTGCATCACATGTGTTGTTCTGTGATGGAAACTTGGTGGTAAAATAAATCTACCGTACTTTAATCCACATGGTATTTTCTAAGATCAATTATTGAGTGATCTCATTTTGAAATGATTTTTTATGGGATTCGGTTTGATACGATTTGATTGAGTTCTGCCTCAGACAGATGGATCTGGTTGGATCATTGGAATAGAAATCGATTCATTGATGAACCCAACCCTGCTGTCTTTCTGCAACGGCGCTGAACTTTAAACATGAAAGAAGAGCATTAAATCTTTGAATAAAAACCTTTTTCTTGTTTTTAAAACGGAATTTTCCAGCAGAGGAGGGAAAATCCCAAACTGTAACCTTCTGAAGACGTTTCTGTTGGAAGTGATTCCGTTTGTCTCTAATGCAGTTTCCGTTGTTAAAGCAACACTGAAATGTTTGAGCTTTTTCAGAGAAGACGTGAGAACAAACGCTGCAGATGAATCTGCTGGCTGCAGAAACTCGTGTTTCAGCGTCAGACTTCTGCAGCAGCGTGACTCCTCCTTCCTCCTGTCTCAGGTGTCCAACTACATGAACTGGATGGTGCGAAATTTGGCAGACATGGAGGTGCAGCTTGGCGCTGTCAAGAGGATTAATGGTCTCCTCAGAACTGAAGCTGAGAATTACGAGGGGCTCCTGAGTGAGTGCACCAACGCTGACGCATGAACTCTGATCTGCTCCTCCTTCCTCTCTGCTCCTCATCAACCCCTGTGGGCTCCTGCTGGCTCGCATGTTTATGTCCTTTAAACCCAAACTAATTCTCGTCCTTCCTTTTGATTTTCACTCTATAACTGATAATCCTGCAGTTCTGAGCTGGAAACTGGAATGTATTTATGACCCGCCTGGAGTTTGAGCCTCATAAACGCCACTCTGGGGGTCTGTGTGTCAGCTGTGCCTCAGGTGCCGGACGGCTGGCCCCGCCACGGAGAAATCAAGATCCAGAACTTGAGTGTCCGTTACGACGCCTCGCTGAAACCCGTGCTCAAAAACGTCAACGTGCACGTCAGCCCCGGACAGAAGGTAAAGAAGCACACCAGACCCACGTGAGGCTTTCTGGGAAAGCGTCACCACGGCGTTTTCTTCACAGGTGGGGATCTGTGGCCGGACGGGAGCGGAAAGTCCTCCTTCTCGCTGGCGTTCTTCCGCATGGTGGACATGTTTGAGGGTAAACGTTTCAGCTCTGGTGCAGACGCAGACGCAGACTTCCTGGGTTTTCATGAAGCTGACTCTTTCTTCAGGGAGGATCGTGATTGACAACATCGACATCTCCAAGCTTGCCCCTGCAGACCCTCAGGTCCAGGCTGTCCATCATCCTCCAGGACCCCATCCTGTTCAGCGGGACCATCCGGTACGATGACCCTCTCTGTCCACGGGGGGTGGGTCAGCAAAGGGACGGGGCTGCGCTAAGACGAGCAGGGAGACTGGGAGGAGTAGGTTCAAGAAGAGACGTGAAGGAGAGCGATCCGAGAGCTGCAGCTCAGACGTTTCCTCAAAACATCTCAAGAGACGAGGCTTCTCCTGAAGGAGAGCCAAACATCAGTGAAACATCAACACGTCTGAGTGAAACCAGAGCAAACACGTGTGTGCGTGTTCATGTATGTGCACGTGTGTCTGCAGGTTCAACCTGGACCCAGAGATGAAGGCGACAGATGAGATGCTGTGGGAAGCTTTGGAGATCGCTCAGCTGAAGTCGGTGGTGAAAACGCTGCCGGGAGGTTTAGGTTTGTGACAGCAGCAGCTGTTCTCCTTCATCAGAAAGATCTGCTGCGCAGCGTCTGCACGAGCAGACAGCCCCCAATAAAGCAGCTCTGACATCAGGACGCTTTAGCAAACCGGTCCAGATCAGCATCAGCCGAGAGCAGCTTTAGCTCCTCCTCTGTCGCTTCTGCTGCAGTTTGTCAGGAGAACCAGAGGAGATCTCTGCTGGTTGATGTGGAGCTGCTGCTGCTGCAGAGAAAATCTGTTATTCTTTTTGACGGGAGAATCCCAACTGCAGCAGAAGTTACATGTTGCAGCAACGTTTTCTTTGGTTTGATTTCTAAAGGTTTCATCCTCCGGAGATCAGAGGTGAAGGTTTGATGCTGTGATTGAAAACATTTGTGCTTTCAGGCAGAGGCTCTTCTGTGACCTGAAGTAAATAATGTTGTGTGCTGTTTCAAAGGGCCCTCACTATCATCACCCTGAAGCATCGTTCCCTCATTTCTGAATATTCCTCTAAAAACCTGCGCTCTGAGCGGCAGCCCCTCCCAGCCCATGAAAACGAGCTGATGTCACAGGAAGAGTCTGCGCCGCCAGCACGCCCCCAGGCTAACACACACGCCGTCTCTGCAGAGCCAACGGCGATCGGCTAAACGCCTTCCTTTAGAATGCACGGTACCGGAACCACAGGTGGTGGTTCACGCCCGGCGTTTAAGCAGACGCCGGGCGTGTTTGTGTTGTAGTGGTGGCCGGGCTACTAAAGGCAGATATACGGAATACACATCCATCTTTGCAAAAGTTTGGATGTTTGTTTCGTGGACAAAACGCTCCTGAGGCCTGCTCTAGGATGACGTCATGAAATAGGCGGCACCCAGACGGAGTGAAAGGCGGAGCCTCAGAGATCGAGGCGTCTTACTTTAGGGTAGGAAAGAATCGCTCCTATTTGATAAAAACGCGTTCTTCAGTCTGCCAAAGGTTATATGTGATCATAGAAGAGTAGAGTTTACGCTGAGAGGCTGAAGCATGCATTGGCCCTTTAAATTCATCAGATTAAAAACCAGACTTTGATTTGCACTAAGGTCCCGTTTTTGCAGAAATGTTGGTTCCTGAAGTAAAATCAGTTCTTCAGAACAGACAGTAAACCTGTCAGATGCTGACTGATTATCATGGGGGGGTGACCTGTAGACAGGTTGCTGTTGATGATGAGACCTGACTGTCTGCAGACGCCATCGTGACAGAGGGCGGCGAGAACTTCAGCCAGGGCCAGCGGCAGCTCTTCTGTTTGGCCCGAGCCTTTGTGAGGAAGAGCAGCATCCTCATCATGGACGAGGCGACGGCCTCCATCGACATGGCAACGGTCAGCGGCCGCTTTCTGCAGAGGCCAAAGGAGGTGCAGGAATGAAGCTGCTGCCATGGCAACAAAGAGCGTGCAGCAGAAGCTCTGAGGTAGATCTTCAACGGAAACGTGAGCCTTTGAATAACGCGTTCATGAGGGAGGAGGCAGAGAGGACACCCCCTTTTAGATGAGGGGGGTGGAGGAGCAGTAGGAGCCTGTGGGAGTGTCTGCCTCTCATTCCTGCACCTCCTTTCGCTGCAGCAGGAGAACGCGTTCTTCCAGGACGTTTGCTGTTTTTACGTAAACAGAGTTTGAACCCCGCCCCCCCCACGTCTGCGTCCACAGGAGAGCATCCTGCAGAAGGTGGTGATGACTGCTTTTGCTGACCGGACGGTGGTGACCATAGCAGTGAGTACTCCTTTCTCCTGGTGAAGGTTTGGAACCCAGCAGAAGGTTCTCTGACTCCAGGCTGCAGGAGCAGCTCCTCCTCTCAGTTCAGGAGTGTCTTATGGTTTCTCCTGCTCTCCCCCCTCCCCCCAGCATCGTGTCCACACCATCCTGAACGCCGACCTGGTGATTGTGATGAAGCGGGGGATCATCCTGGAGTACGACACACCCCAGGCCCTGCTGGACAGGGAGGACAGCGTCTTTGCCTCCTTTGTGCGGGCAGATAAGTAGCACCTCCAGAGGAGGAGGAGGAGGAGGAGGAGAGGAAGACATTCAAAGTGCAATTGTCCCGTGGAACATCCAGTCCCATTATTTTTTACTCGTGTGTATATTTGTACATCAAATTACTACTGGTTTGGTAATAAAACATAAATGATCTCAGGTGTGTCGGTGTGCGGATGGGCGGGGCTTATTGTGGTGACTGAAGGGTTGGAGCTCAGCTGACCGCAGAGATGCTGACCCTCTTCATGAAGGGAAGCGCTGGGAGGGGTGAGCGCGTGCGCGTGTGAGGTGTATGTTTTACAGTTCAGCGTTCTATATTTACTCCATGGATGTCTGTGGCGCACTGCTTCTGCGCAGCTCGAGGCTTCATTTGCCATCAATCCCTTCATGCAGAAACGACCTCCTCTCCACCTCACAGCGCCCGTCTCCCGTTACCGGGATGTTGTGAAGTCAGCAGAGCCCTGACGAAGCTGCGCGCGCCTCTCTATCCAAATGAGACCAAACTCCCCCACATAAACCCGCTCGGACTCCGTTTACGCAAAGGGCTGCAGGAAATGCGCACCGACGCGCAACCGGAGCTTGGAGAGGCGGTGGTTCAGTGCCGTGAGTGACCACGGCAGCTGCGAGGCTGGAGGAACACCCTCCCGCGGGAACCCTCGTGAGGCGCCTGATCTGGAGGGGGCGTAGGGAGCGCGCGCACCCCCGAAAACACGGAAACCGCCGCGCTGTCGAGGAGAAAATACTGGAGGACAGACTCCATCTGACGGCCCGAGGCAGCGCGCGCGTGTCATGGGAACGCAATGTTGTCCAGGAAAGGACTCATCCCGGATGACTACCTGCTGACGCGTCTGGCTGAGGATGTCCTGCAGCCAAAGTTTAAGGCCAAACAGGGGAAGGCGCGCTTCGTGGCCAAGAGCGGAACCTGCAACGTAGCGCACACCAACATCCGGGAACAGGGCCGCTTTCTGCAGGACGTCTTCACCACTCTGGTGGACCTGAAATGGCTCCACACGCTCATCATCTTCACCATGTCCTTCCTGTGCAGCTGGCTGCTCTTCGGGATGATCTGGTGGCTCGTTGCCTTTGCGCACGGAGACCTGGACCGGAGGATGGACGGCTTAGTCCCGTGCGTCACGCAAATCCACTCCTTCTCCTCGGCTTTCCTCTTCTCCATAGAAGTTCAGGTGACCATCGGTTTCGGAGGGCCGGATGATCACGGAGGAGTGCGTGTCTGCCGTCATCGTCCTCATCGTGCAGAACATCGTGGGTCTGGTCATCAACGCCATCATGCTGGGCTGCATCTTCATGAAAACCGCGCAGGCCAACCGGCGCGCGGAGACGCTGATTTTCAGCAAACACGCCGTCATTTCCGTCCGGAACAACAAGCTGTGCTTCATGATCCGCATCGGGGACCTGCGCAAAAGCATGATCATCAGCGCCACCGTGCGCATGCAGGTGGTGAGGCGGAGCACCACCGACGAAGGGGAGGTGGTGCCGCTGGACCAGGTCGACATCCACCTGGATAACCCGGTGGGCTCCAACGGAATCTTCCTGGTGTCCCCCCTCATCATCTCCCACGTGATCGACAAGGACAGCCCCCTTTACGAGCTGTCCCCATCAGATCTGCAGCACCAGCACATGGAGGTGGTGGTGGTTCTGGAGGGGGTGGTGGAGACCACCGGCATCACCACGCAGGCGCGGACCTCCTACGTGTCGGAGGAGATCCTGTGGGGGCAGCGCTTCGTGCCCACCGTGTCGGAGGAGGACTGCATGTACGCCGTGGACTACTCCAAGTTCGGGAACACCGTGAAGGTTCCGACCCCGTGCTGCAGCGCCAAGCAGCTGGACGAGGCGGGGGGGCTGGCCCGGTTCAAGCTGAGCGAGGGCGCCCCCACGCGGCCGTCTGTCAGGAGGCGGCGCGGCTCAGCGGGGGTCCAGAGGTCCCGGATGGAGAAGCCGTTGAAGACCCGAGCGTATCTATACCATGACTCAGCAAAAACCGAATAGAAGAAAAGAGGAGCTCAGGATGACGAAGCACAAAAGGGTCTTTAAGTGTGTCTGCATGATTTTAAAAAAGTCAGTTTTCCTCTCAGTTTCTATTTAATTCAACGACACGAAAAATATTCATGTTTATTTATTCTTAATAAACCATCAGAATGTGATTCATGATCAATGAACCTTTATAATTAGCACAGGCGATGAAGATGTTCAGCAGGCGCGATGAAGATGTTCAGCACCCAGATGTTCAGTACGCGCGATGAAGATGTTCAGCACGCGCGATGAAGATGTTCAGCACGCGCAATGAAGATGTTCAGCACGCGCGATTGAAGATGTTCAGCACGCGCGATCAAGATGTTCAGCACGCGCGATCAAGATGTTCAGCACGCGCGATCAAGATGTTCAGCACGCGCTCAAGATGTTCAGCACGCCGATCAGATGTTCAGCACGCGCGATGAAGATGTTCAGCACGCGCGATGAAGATGTTCAGCACGCGCGATGAAGATGTTTAGCACGCGCGATCAAGATGTTCAGCACGCGCGATCAAGATGTTCAGCACGCGCGATCAAGATGTTCAGCACGCGCGATCAAGATGTTCAGCAGGCGCGATCAAGATGTTCAGCAGGCGCGATCAAGATGTTCAGCAGGCGCGATCAAGATGTTCAGCAGGCGCGATCAAGATGTTCAGCAGGCGCGATCAAGATGTTTAGCACGCGCGATCAAGATGTTCAGCACGCGCGATCAAGATGTTCAGCACGCGCGATGAAGATGTTCAGCAGGCGCGATGAAGATGTTCAGCACGCGCGATCAAGATGTTCAGCACGCGCGATGAAGATGTTCAGCAGGCGCGATGAAGATGTTCAGCACGCGCGATGAAGATGTTCAGCACGCGCGATGAAGATGTTCAGCACGCGCGATGAAGATGTTTAGCACGCGCGATCAAGATGTTCAGCAGGCGCGATCAAGATGTTCAGCAGGCGCGATTCAAGATGTTCAGCAGGCGCGATCAAGATGTTCAGCAGGCGCGATCAAGATGTTCAGCAGGCGCGATCAAGATGTTCAGCAGGCGCGATCAAGATGTTCAGCAGGCGCGATCAAGATGTTCAGCAGGCGCGATCAAGATGTTTAGCACGCGCGATCAAGATGTTCAGCAGGCGCGATCAAGATGTTCAGCAGGCGCGATCAAGATGTTCAGCAGGCACGATGAAGATGTTCAGCAGGCGCGATGAAGATGTTCAGCAGGCGCGATGAAGATGTTCAGCAGGCGCGATGAAGATGTTCAGCACGCGCGATCAAGATGTTCAGCAGGCGCGATCAAGATGTTCAGCACGCGCGATCAAGATGTTCAGCAGGCGCGATCAGGATGTTCAGCAGGCGCGATCAAGATGTTCAGCAGGCGCGATGAAGATGTTCAGCAGGCGCGATGAAGATGTTCAGCAGGCGCGATGAAGATGTTCAGCACGCGCGATGAAGATGTTCAACAGGCGCGATGAAGATGTTCAGCAGGCGCGATGAAGATGTTCAGCACGCGCGATCAACATGTTCAGCACGCGCGATCAACATGTTCAGCACGCGCGATCAACATGTTCAGCACGCGCGATCAACATGTTCAGCACGCGCGATCAACATGTTCAGCACGCGCGATCAACATGTTCAGCACGCGCGATCAACTGTTCAGCACGCGCGATCAACATGTTCAGCACGCGCGATCAATTTTTTTCTTTTTTTTTGATGTTTTTTTTGCTTGACTGTAGTGGAGAATAAAACCATGAGGTTGTCTTTGCAATTTTTTTTCCAACATGAACAAAGCAGCTGATATTTAAGTCGCTATCAGCAGCAAGTTCTTTTTCCTTAAATGTTTTTTAAATAATTGCAAACATTAAATGAAGCTACAATTTTACAACAGCAACAACATAAATACTAAGGGTTTCTATATAACTAATTATCTTCAACAAAGTTGAAACTGTTCCTTTGCTGTTTACTTTTCATGAATTTTAATGATTTAAAATTTAAACAAATCTCCGTATTGAATGTAAGATAGAGTGGTCTGGATTTAGAATATCTTTCATTATGAATATGAAACTTCCCTAAAATTATTAATGCATTAAAAACGAAAACAAATAAAATATTGCTTGAAAGTACACTTAAAATCATGTTTTTTCCCCTCAAATTTACTAATGCTGAGAATTTAGAAGAACACCAGAAATAAAAATCTTTTCAAAAGCTGTTAACGTATATGCAATTTAAAAAAAACAAATGATACATTTTTTCTATATTTTCACCAGGAAAGACACATGAATAGTTTTGAAATCCAAACTTTAAAAGTTCTTTACGAGGGTTTACATCACTTATTGTTTTAAAATGAACTTAGCCAATTGTTCTTTGGGTAGCATTGTGAGATTGCTTTTCTTTTGGAAAATGTAGGAAAAAGCTCTTCTTCTGACAGATGACCTTAACCAGCAGAGATGGAAGCTGAACTGGAGCTTTTTGTTGAATTAGAATAGATTATAACTGAATTAAAGATTGGAGAACTGCGTCTCTCATTGTTTCCTATCCTTTAGTCAAAATTTGCTACAAACATTTCAAATAGTCAAATCTTTCCTCTGTTATCAATCAAGTGTAACCTGACCACATGCCTTTGTCCAAACAGTCTTTGAAAAACAAAGATTTATTTCTTTATAACACACAACGGAAGGCCATATAGGTGTATTATGGGGACTAAAATTGTGTTTAAAAATTCCTTTCCAGTGCAGTAGTACTTCCTGATAAAAAGTGGACAGCTTGACAGGCCGTTTTAAAATCAAAATCACATTTTAAAAGGAGATGAATAGCCCCTAGTTTTAAAAAAGCTTTGGGAGGTTTACAAAACCAAAGACTTTATTCTTTCTTTAGAACTGATTTAAGTTTATTTTAATCATCCCATCTAAACTCTTGAACTCTGTACCCTTAAGTCCACCATCACTATCATCCCTGACTAATGCTCCTTTTTCATGGAATGTGTTTGTCTCTCCAAATATAATTGCAGTTGGCCTTGTTTATTGCTTTCTTCTCAGATTTAGGGACAGACAGTGAAAATGTTGGGTAGATCAATCTACAAACATCTTTCTGCCAAAAATGGAAATGTCACCACAAATTCAAGCGAAGCTGACACTTTTCTAAACCTTTCCATGAATGATTTTCCTCTGCTTCTGTAGCATTTTAGAGACATCGATCCCAAGGTACTTCACTACACTTTTAACAAGAATGTCATGAATAACAGATTGATGAGAATGCTGTATCGGCAATAATTCACATTCACTAAGGCTTAACTTTAAGCCACTTGCTTTGGAGGGAAAATCTTCAATCTGAAGGACTTCCGGTATTTGAGCGCTGCCCTTCATGAATATGGCCGTGTCATCCACCAGCCGAGCGATTGCTAATTATTCTCTCAAAACATTGAGCTCAGAAAATGTAGAATTGTTATTAGTATAGATAACATTTCTGCTGCAGTTATGAAAAGTAGTGGTGAGATTGGGCAGCCTCTGGTAATGTGACTACACTGTTTGTGTTATTATAAACTGTCCAAATAAAATGTAGGAAATTACATCCAATCCAGATAAATCTAAAGTACGAAACATAAATTTGTGCTCAAATGTATCGAATGCAATAAAGAAATCTAGAAACAAAACAAAACTATCGTCTTCAATGAAATGATCCTAATCCAGCAGGTCGAGTATTAAACGGATGCTATTGTGGGATGAGCCCCTGTTCCATCGTGGTTGGAAACACGATTTGGTCACAGATTTCTGTTATAACTAACAAGAACAGATCTTTAGGTGTTCCCAAAAGTGTCTGTAAAAATGAATGACGAGACTGTCGGATCCTGGAGACTTATTAAAGCTAAATGTCTCATACACGAGGAGGAATATAACTTACTGTAGAACTGGAATTGTCTCCTTTCATACCTTCAGGTTTTGTGTTTGCCCTGTCAGTAATCAGTCATCTATTAACAGCATTTCTGTCGTCGCCTTTTTTCCAGCCTGCAGAAGTAAGCCGAGCTTTTTCCTCCTTCCTCTTCCTTGCTGGACCTCTCACCTTTAGTGTCCTTTTCCTGCACCTTTAGCACCTTTTCATGACCCTTACCCACCCTTCCAAAAGCCACCTTTTACACTTTAGCACCTTTTTTTAGCACCTTTAGCTTTCTTTAGCACGTTGCACCTTACACCTTAGCACCTTTTTCACACCTTTCAACCCCTTTTAGCACCCCTTTTTTTACCTTAGCCTTTGCCACCTTTGGACACCTTTGCACTTTTAGCACCTTTAGCAACTTTAGCACTTGACCTTTAGCACCTTAGCACCTTTAGCACCTTTAGCACCTTTGACACCTTTAGCACCTTTAGAACTTTTAGCACTTTTAGCACCTTTGAACCTTTAGCACCTTTAGCACCTTTTGACACCTTTGACACCTTTAGCACCTTTAGCACCTTGACACCTTTAGCACCTTTAGCACCTTTGACACCTTTAGCACCTTTAGCACCTTTGACACCTTTAGCACCTTTAGCACCTTTGACACCCTTAGCTTTAGCGATGCACATGTTGTCCAGTGAGGTTTGGAGGATTATAAATCTTTGTTTTTCACCTTCACTTATTGAACATTTGCAGCAGATAGAGTTCATTTCTCAAATCATTTCCTTTTCTTTAATATTTCTGCTCAGTCCTTTACTAAAATGATTGAAATCTGTTGTGCCTTGAAGTAAAAAGCTCCCACTGATCCATATGCCTGGTGATCTGGGAGTCATCAGCCAGCGGATTTTCAGTTCTGACTGAGAGTAAAGTCCATCAAATAAAGACTAGGAGTTGAACTTCCAGTGTGCTTTGTTTTTAGGCTTCTAGCTAGGTTTAACCAGACAGTAATGCAGATAAAATACTCATTATTGACATAAAATCCTGTTGATTTTCACATCATCCAAAAATCCAGCCTAGATTTAACGGTTCCATCTGGTTTTAAATCAAGTGAACGCTTAGGCATCAGGATTTATCATGGCGTGTTCGTATCAGCAGGTGTGTTCGTAACAACTGCGTGTGTGGACAGGCCCCGCCCACTTTAGATTAATACTCACACTTAACTGTAACGATTCTAAACTTCCAGCATTTTGGTGCCTGTTGTTTATGATTGTACCCTCCCTCCCCCTGTAGTCATCCTCTAACTTCTGTAACCCCCCTTTTCCCCTTTTCTTTTGTGCCCCCCAACATCTCGCCGCCTCTAAGATTACTCCTCCTCTAAGATAACGCCTCGTCTGAGATTACTCCTCCTCTAAGATAACGCCTCCTTTAAGATAACTCCTCCTTTAAGATAACGCCTCCTCTAAGATAACTCCTCCTCTAAGGTAACGCCTCTTCTAAGATAACGCCTCCTTTAAGATAATGCCTCCCCTAAGATAACTCCTCCTCTAAGATAACTCCTCCTTTAAGATAACGCCTCCTTTAAGATAACGCCTCCTCTGAGATAACGCCTCCTCTAAGATAACGTCTCCTCAGAGATAACTCCTCCTTTAAGATAACGCCTCCTCTAAGATAACGCCTCCTCAAAGATAAGTCCTCCTTCAAGATAACGTCTTCTCTGAGATAACTCCTCCTCTAAAATAACACCTCGTCTAATATAACTCATCCTTTTGAGATAACTCCTCCGTTAAGATAACTTCTCCTTTAAGATTACGCCTCCTCTAAGATAACTCCTCCTTAAGGTAACGCCTCCTCTAAGATAAGTCCTCCTCTACGATAACTTATCCTCTAAGATAACTCCTCCTTTAAGATAACGCCTCCTCTGAGAAAACGCCTCCTCTAAGATAACGCCTCCTCAAAGATAACCCCTCCTTTAAGATAACTCCTCCTTTAAGATAACGCCTTCTCTAAGATAACGCCTCCTCTAAGATAACGCCTCCTCAAAGATAACTCCTCCTTGAAGATAACGCCTCCTCTGAGATAACGCCTCCTCTAAGATAACGCCTCCTCAAAGATAACTCCTCCTTGAAGATAACGCCTCCTCTAAGATAACGCCTCCTCTGAGATAACTCCTCCTTTAAGATATCGCCTCCTCTAAGATTACTCCTCCTTTAAGATAACGCCTCCTTTAAGATAACTTTTCCTTTGAGATAACGCCTCCTTTAAGATAACGCCGCCTCTAAGATTACTCCTCCTCTAAGATAACGCCTCCTTTAAGATAACGCCTCCTTTAAGATAACGCCTCCTCTGAGATAACGCCTCCTCTAAGATAACGTCTCCCCAGAGATAACTCCTCCTTTAAGATAACGCCTCCTCTAAGATAACGCCTCCTCAAAGATAAGTCCTCCTTCAAGATAACGTCTTCTCTGAGATGACTCCTCCTCTAATATAACGCCTCGTCTAAGATAACTCATCCTTTGAGATAACTCCTCCGTTAAGATAACGCCTCCTTTAAGATAACTTCTCCTTTAAGATTACGCCTCCTCTAAGATAACTCCTCCTTTAAGGTAACGCCTCCTCTAAGATAACTCCTCCTCTAAAATAACTTCTCCTCTAAGATAACTCCTCCTCTAAGATAACGCCTCCTCTAAGATAACGCCTCGTCTAAGATAACTCATCCTTTGAGATAACTCCTCCGTTAAGATAACGCCTCCTTTAAGATAACTTCTCCTTTAAGATTACGCCTCCTCTAAGATAACTCCTCCTTTAACGTAACGCCTCCTCTAAGATAACTTCTCCTCTAAGATAACTCCTCCTCTAAGATAACGCCTCCTCTAAGATGACGCCTCTTCTAAGATAACGCCTCCTTTGAGATAATGCCTCTCCTAAGATAACTCCTCCTCAAAGATAATTCCTCCTCTAAGATAACTCCTCCTTTGAGATAACGACTCCTCCAAGATAACTCCTCCTCAAAGATAACTCCTACTTTAGGATAACTCCTCCTCAAAGATAACTCCTCCTTTGAGATAACACCTCCTCTGAGATAACGCCTCATTTAAGATAACGCCTCCTCTAAGATAACTCCTCCTTTAAGAAAACACCTCCTCTAAGATAACTCCTCCTCAAAGATAATTCCTCCTCTAAGATAACGCCTCCTCTAAGATAACTCCTCCTCAAAATAATGCCTACTTTAGGATAACTCCTCCTTTGAGATAACTCCTCCTTTAAGATAAAGCCTCCTTTAAGATAACTTTTCCTTTGAGATAACGCCTCCTCTAAGATGACGCCTCCTCTGAGATAACTCCTCCTTTAAGATAACGCCTCCTCTAAGATAACTCCTTCTTTAAGGTAACGCCTCCTCTAAGATAACGCTTCCTCTAAGATAACGCCTCGTCTAAGATAACTCATCCTTGAGATAACTCCTCCTTTAAGATAACACCTCCTTTAAGATAACTTTTCCTTTGAGATAACGCCTCCTTCAAGATAACGCCGCCTCTAAGATTACTCCTCCTCTAAGATAACGCCTCCTTTAAGATAACGCCTTCCTTTAAGATAACTTTTCCTTTGAGATAACGCCTCCTCTAAGATAACTCCTCCTTTAAGGTAACGCCTCCTCTAAGATAACTTCTCCTCTAAGATAACTCCTCCTCTAATTATAACGCCTCCTCTAAGATAACGCCTCCTCTAAGATAACGTCTCCCCAGAGATAACTCCTCCTTAAGATAACGCCTCCTCTAAGATAACGTCTCCCCAGAGATAAACTCCTCCTTTAAGATAACGCCCTCCTCTAAGATGACGCCTCCTCTGAGATAACTCCTCCTTTAAGATAACGCCTTCTCTGAGATAACTCCTCCTCTAAGATAACACCTCGTCTAAGATAACTCATCGTTTGAGATAACTCCTCCGTTAAGATAACGCCTCCTTTAAGATAACTTCTCCTTTAAGATTACGCCTCCTCTAAGATAACTCCTCCTTTAAGGTAACGCCTCCTCTAAGATAACTTCTCCTCTAAGATAACTCCTCCTCTAATATAACGCCTCCTCTAAGATAACGCCTCCTCTAAGATAACGCCTCCTTTAAGATAACTCCTCCTCAAAGATAATTCCTCCTCTAAGATAACTCCTCCTTTGAGATAACGACTCCTCCAAGATAACTCCTCCTCAAAGATAACTCCTACTTTAGGATAACTCCTCCTCAAAGATAACTCCTCCTTTGAGATAACACCTCCTCTGAGATAACGCCTCCCTTAAGATAACGCCTCCTCTAAGATAACTCCTCCTCAAAGATAACTCCTCCTCTAAGATAACTCCTCCTCAAAAATAATGCCTACTTTCGGATTACTCCTCCTAAAAGATAACTCCTCCTTTGAGATAACTCCTCCCTTTAAGATAAAAGCCTCCTCTAAGATAACTCCTCCTCTAAGATAACGCCCTGCTCTAAGATAACTCCTCCTCAAAGATAACGTCTACTTTAGGATAACTCGTCCTCTAAGATAACTCCTCCTTTGAGATAACGCCTCCTTTGAGATATCGCCTCCTTTAAGATAACTCCTCCTCCTTTTTAAGATAATGCTTCCTTTAGGATAGCTCGTCCTTTAAGATAACACCTCCTCTGAGATAACTCCTCTTTTGAGATAAGGCCTCCTCTGAGATAACTCCTCCTTTGAGATATCGCCTCCTTTGAGATAAACTCCTCCTCTTAAGATAACGCTTCCTTTAGGATAGCACGTCCTTTAAGATAAAGCCTCCTCTAAGATAACACCTCCTCAAAGATAACTCCTCCTCTAAGATAACTCCTCCTCAAAGATAACACCTACTTTAGGATAACTAGTCCTGTAAGATAACTCCTCCTTTGAGATAACGCCTCCTCTAAGATACCTCCACCATTAATATACCTCCTCCTTTGGGATAACGCCTCCTTTGAGATAACGCTTCCTCTGAGATAACTCCTCCTTTGAGATATCGCCTCCTTTAAGATAACACCTCCTCTAAGATAACGCTTCCTTTAGGATAGCTCCTCCTTTAAGATAACACCTCCTCTAAGATAACTCCTCCTTGAGATAACACCTCCTCTGAGATAACTCCTCCTCAAAGATAACACCTCCTTTAAGATAACGCCTCCTTTGAGATAACGCCTCCTTGAGATAACGCCTTCTCTGAGATAACTCCTCCTTTGAGATAACGCCTCCTCTGAGATAACTCCTCCTTTGAGATAACGCCTCCTCTGAGATAACTCCTCCTTTGAGATATCGCCTCCTTTGAGATAACTCCTCCTCTTAAGATAACGCTTCCTTTAGGATAGCACGTCCTTTAAGATAACACCTCCTCTAAGATAACGCCTCCTCTGAGATAACGCCCTCCTCAAAGATAACACCTCCTCTAAGATAACTCCTCCTTTGAGATAACGCCTCCAGGGACAAGGGAGGATGGATTATTTGTAAGTGATTTTTTAAGAGTTCAGCTCAGGGCCTCTGAGGCGTTGGGGGCCCAAGGCAATCTGTCACCTTAGCATTCCAACAAGTTTGGCCCTGCATGCGCGCGCATCCGGGAGTGTTTCCTGTAGGTAGCTGGCTGACAGTCGCAGCTGGACCCGCCTCCTGCACCTGATCCTCACGCCACCACCTGCTGTGGACCAATGACTGAGGATCCTTCCCTGCTGTCATTTCCCTGCAGCATTGGCAGCTTTGATGGCTGCTGTTAGCAACACACACAAACCACACAGACGGTTTTCCTCTTTTATTAGATTATAATTCGCAGAGCTTAAAATATTAAATTGCTTTTAACTTAGTTAATAATTAAATACATCAAATGAGTCAGAACCGAGGAACCCTGCAAGAAAAAACCTGAAAATAAATAAAAAGGAGAACTCTAAATGCAGTCCTCCCCCCAGGCAGAGGCTTTGACAGAACCGTTGGATCAGGTCCGAGCGGGCCAGAATCTCTGGAACACCATCACCCTAAACCCGTCCTGCTCTGAAGATCCGGTTCATAAAATTAAAGGGACTGTAAAAATAAAAGCCACCTCCCTCACTTGCAGAGGAACCCCCCCCCCCTGCAGACATGACCTCATGTCTTTGTCCGGAATGATCTCTGACGCGCACGCCGCCCCCTGCAGGACTGTCGGGCGTCCATGTCCGTTCAGATGATCATCCATGGGGGGGCTTTCTCCTGTCCGCTTGAATCCTCAACGCAAACCATCTGAACAGTTGATTGGCTGGTGTGCCCCCCCGGAAGCCTCATCTTCATACTTTAACAACACTGTACAAAAGCAAGGTGAAGCAAAGCCGTCCCCCCATGACTGAGTGATGTTGCAGAGAGGCTGGGGGTCAGGCCCCCAAAACATCTTCAACAAACAAAATATGAAAATCATAAGATAGACGCCTATATTTTCCTACTTTTAAACTGCAGAGAAGAAGATGGGGATGGGGGGCGTCCCTAAAAGGGACACTCACGCCATTTCCTGCTGGCGGGGCAACCCCCCACCCTCCCCCTTTCCTTCAGCTGGTTGGTGGGAGGTGCCTGCTTTACGGAGGGGGGGCAGGCGGCTTTCCTCCTCTCTGGCGTCCTCCCATCACCCCAGAGGCTTCCACGGCGCCCCCGCTCATCTCTCTGTGACGTGGTTTTGTGAAGCGGGGGAGGGGGCAGAGCTGGGGGCGGGGAGGGGGGCGGGGTTGCAGAGTACTTCCGACAGGTCGTCCATGATACAGGTCTCCTTGGGGTCGACCAGGTTGAATTCCCTTACAAAGACCATGAAATGTGCAAACAGAGTGTTCAGGTGACCCTGCAGGTCCAGCGCCACCGTCTCCTTAAAGTGCGCCCCAGTACAGGTGAGCCAGCACGTGGAAACAGGTACCGGCAGATCTTCTTCACCAACGCCTCAAACGAGTTGGGGAACTCTTTGCCTGGAAGAAGGAAGTGGAGAACCGGATCAGCAGACAGAGGAAGAAACAGAACCAACATGAAAACAGGAGCGTTTATTTCAGAGAAAAAGTAAAACCTGATCTGATTTTATTCAAAACATTTGTCTAAAGAGCAGAACCTCCCCGCAGCAGAACCTCCCCGCAGCAGAACCTCCCCGCAGCAGAACTTCTCTGCAGCTTCGTTTCACACAAACTTCCACTTCTGCACCAGTAGGGGGCGCTCAGCTCACCGTATTTCGTGGGGAAGATTTCCTCATCCGTCACAAGCTTCTGACAGAGGCTCATGACGAAGTCGACGTACTGCGGCGCCGTGCACTTTGTCTTCCTCCCCTTCTCGTCATACCAGTAATAGGTTCTGGAAGAGAAGCAAAGATGGCGTCACTCCCGCCGCATTTCACAATCACATGAAAACAGAGGGGGGGGCGGGGCTGCTCGAGGCCGCATTTCTGACACTGAGGATTGGCTGTGGAGGCTGCAACTGTGTCAGATGAGCAGGTCACATGACCGGCGAGGTTCTCCTTGCTCAAATATCACCTGCTGCTCCAGATCAGAAAATCAGAACCAGCAGAACAGAACCGCCTCTGAACTTCGATTTTCACAGATCATGAGCCCCCACCCCCACATGGGGGACCATAATAACTGAGAGGAGGAGCAGCAGGTGAGTCAGACAGGTGAGACTGCGGCTGACAGAGGAAATGACCCCAGCTCTGCCTATCCCATCCAGAAACCTGCTGCCCCTGAGAAGCTTTAAGGCCCAGAACCCCCCCCCCAATAAAATCACTGTGTGGGGCCTGGAAACAAGCCCCGCCCCTCAGAGCTCATGGAAACATTTTCTTCTTAAAATAGAAGCTGGCTGTGCTTGCGGGCCCAGAATGACGGCGCTGCTGCAACTGGCGCTCAACCAGAGTTCACCACGGGGGGGGGGTGGCGCTCCTGCCCCACAGGAAAGGGTGGGGCAATTTGAAAGTACAGACAGTTAACTCCAGAGGAGAGGCCGGAGGAACCGCTTCTCCTCAAGAGCCGATCTCTGGCTCCACCCACCACAGGAACACCTGAACCAGCAGTGCTGCCCCTCCCACTGGTGCCAGCTTGCTCAGGCTCTGGGTGGAGGGGGACCCCCCCCCGAGGCTGAGCTTCCTCCTGGCTAACTTGGTCTGAGTGGCTCAGGCTGGAGGAGTTCAGAGCAGCTCTTCAGGCTGAACCGGCTTCTACAACAGGAAGGATTAAGGGCGTCCCGCCAGAAACAACACAGACGGAGCCACGCCCCCCCACAAAAGCAGTCAGATAAAGCCTTAACCGTCTCCCTGCAGGGAGGGGCTTCAAACTGCAGCAATAAACAAATCTGTTTCTCCTCGAAGAACAGGAGGAATCACACACACGGTCTGAGACGCTGCACCACAGCCTCAGTAAGTCTGTAAAATAGTGCACCCCCCCGCAGCAGAACTGCTGTTCTGCAGTAAATCTAGCAGCAGTGGGTTTAAGCTGCACCTTCGGCACTTTTCCAGATGGACCGGAGGCCAAAATTAGCCGAGCTCTCCGTCTGCAGCATCAGCCGACCTCATGAACCTCAGCTCCTTCAGGAACGCACAGAGAGGAGTGTGTGTGTGTGCGCGTGTGTGTACGTGCACGTGTGCGCGAGCGTGCTTACGTGCTGCAGGCGGCGGTCATGGCCTGGCAGGTGTCCCCGGTGCAGAACTCAGAGATGGTGCTGTACTGCAGGTTGATGAGGTTGAAGAAGGTGGTTGCTGTGGAGGAGACAGCAACACATTATCCACAGGAGAACATCAGGAAGAACCGGATCGGGTCCAAACATCTGCTCCTGTAGAACTGCATTCCTCGGACAGTTCCTCAAGCTTTGATGATCAGAGGAATGCTTTTAGAGAAAACCAGCTCCACAACGCTGACTGGAAAACACACCCAGGTCCAAAGTTCTGGTCTAAACTGAACCATGAGGGTTCTGACTTTCAGGACTTCCTTCATGGTAGAACGAACAGAGTCTCATCTTTTATTGAGGAACCTGATTGGTGACACGTGAGACGTTCTAGAGAACCGTGACGGCTCACTGAAGACAAGACGGCGTTTGACTTCTGCTCTGTTTTCCATGTAAAGCTCTGACCACAAACCGGGCAGCAGCTCCGCACCAGAACAATATGATCTTGTGGTAAACACATTAGACTCACGGTTGGTGTGGATGCAGAGCTCAGTTTTAACTAGCGATGGTTACCTGAACTCTGATCATTTGGTACCAGCACCCAATAAAACTTGCATTTTGGTGCTTCATGTCAGACGTGTCCATCACAGACTGTGAGGAAGAATGACATGAAGCCTCTTATCCACATTGAAGCGCTGTGCTTCACCGTCACGCTGCTTCGTCACATGTTGGTGAAGCACCGGTTCGAGCGGGTTCAGTCGCCTGAATCCTTTTAAAGTAGCGGCTTGTCACCAGATAAAATCCAAACGCTAACACATCTCTAATTTGAAGTCAAACAGCCAGATTGTTGCTTTGCTTGTTTAGTCCAGCAGCCTTTTGCTAAATTCCTAAAACACATTGATTTTCTGAACCAGACTTCAAGAACCTTCGTGGTTTAAAGAACATTTAAACTTTGCTTTTTTATACTAAAACGTTTTGGTGTGAAAACCAGACAATGTTGAGGGTTGAAAAAATGTTTTCTGAATTGACTAAAAAAAAGAACTTGGAATTTTCTTTCCTGAATGGTAAGGTGACGGTGCGTCATGGTGTCCAGACCAAGTCCTGAACCTTGAGTTTCTCTGTATTCAAACTGTGGTCAAATGAACATTTCTGTTTGTGAACAAAACCATGTGACTACAGATCTCTTCAGTCATTGGCCAGGAATTACGAGGGCGGGGCAAAGCAAACAAGAGGCAGAAATGATGGAAGTTCTGCGCTTAGGAATCCTTGTAGGAATATTTCACTGATTCAAACTTTAGATTCTGCTGACCAAGTTTGAATGTCTGTATCAGCGTCAGAGACGACACTTTTTACTGCTGCTTTGGTCCAGTGGAAGCACGCTGCAAGGAGGTTACTGAGGAGGAGACGGCTGGTAAGTTCTGACAGATGGGACTGTTGGAAATCAGTGAGAACTGATGTGTAGTTCGTTAGAAGTTGTTTAATTGAGCCTGCGTTCATCCCACCACATTTCTATGAGTTGTTGGGTCTCATCGTTCTACTCCGTTTACATCCCATAATGCCCGGCTATGGTGCCCGGCCGTTTGGATGGAGACTTCTCAGGCTGAGGAAACTCAGAACAAACTAGAGTTCAGTCCAGTTGGAAACAAACGGAGACCGCCTCATCAGACCGTCAGAGAGCAGGTCCACTTGGGTGTGTTCAGACTGAAACTTTGTTCGGATTATGGTAAATGGCGTTTATTCTATAGCGTTTTTCTACCTTCATTGAAGGCCCCAAAGCGCTTTACAGTCACACACACATTCACGCACTGATGGCGGCTCCGCTGCCGAAACACTGGCGCCAACCTTCCATCAGAGGCAATGTGGGGTTCTGTGTCTTGCCCAAGAACACTTCGACATATGGGTGGGCAAGGCGGGGAATCGAACTTTCAATCCTTCAATCCACAGGCCGACTGCCCTTTCCACTGCACCACGGCCGCCCCACAAATCGGATTATCGGGGGAACCAAACGTGTTGGGTCTGAATACAGCCTTAGGGTGTGCTGAAATGTGATTGGACGGATCCCGGTGTGGATCATCTAAAAGGCGGAGATGACGGCGTTTTCTGCTGGAGAACTTTGTGTTTTTGTGAAGAACATGGCGTTTGGATGGTTTTCACTCACTGTTGCTCGCCAGCCATTCGTTCAGGTCGATTTCTCGGGGGCAGCACCACCAGCTCCTTCAGGTCAAAATCCACCACCCCGGGGTTTTGGTGAACTCTGGCTCCAGGTACTGCTTTTTTCTCCTCCGCCGGCGCCTTCTTTCCATTCGGCTTGGGCTTGGACTTCCTGCGGACAGAGAGGAGGGGGAGGACAATTATGGTGGAGGAGAGGAAACAGAAGCTTTCTTTTCTCAGTGCTTTAGGGCGGAGGACGGCATGAAAGGAATTTCCCACGCAACGCCCACATCATGTTGTTGTAAAACAAACTCAACGCCCAACCGGATTTTCAAGAAGCACCACTCAAATAAGCGCAAACAGAAAGTCCCCCGTCAGGTCCTCTGATGACCCCAAGGAGTTTCTGGAAAAGACCCCCCCCCCCCCCCCACACACACACACCATCTAAGTGTCAGACACTCAGATTTCCACAGACGCTTTCAACACCTAAACGCCACATCACACCCGACCTTCACTTCCACCCCCAGATCCAGGCTCTGTCTGGTTCCAGACTGAAGGTCCAAATAAAAAAAAACATTCACGGCAGCTGCTGAACACTGTCTCACCTTCATCTCGCAGGTTCGATTCCTGCACACAAGCGGTTTTTGGTCATTAAGCAGATTTTATCACAGAGAAAAAAGGAGGAAGAAAGGCGGCTGATGACGCTCCCAGACACGGACTTCCTGCCCCGGACCCCCCCGTGTTCACAAGCTTCAACCTTAGCAAACAAGCAGGCATGTCAACGTGGGGTGTGTACCAACAGCCTGCAGGTTTTCCGTAAACATGCAGAGGTCTCCATCAACGTCTGAACTTCCTGAGTCTGTCGGGACACGCTGCCATCAAACCGCCTCAGCAAAGCCTCTGACCTGCTGGTGCTTGATGGAGGAAGTCCACCTGTGGGTCAGGAACCCTTCATGATGAGACCTGGAGGTCCATGAATGACAGCTTCAGTGTGGAAGGCCAGAGCTTCAGTCTGAACAGCAGATTCATGCCTGGGGGAGCACCTCGGTCTGCATCAACAGCTCCACCAGGAGAAATGACCAAAACAGATAGAGAAGCTAGAAGAAGCCTAACTCGCTTATTTAGCCGTTAGAAACACCACCATTTGGTGGTGGGGGGTCAAAACTGCAGTCTCCTTAGCCGTTCCTCCCCATCAGTCACTTTACCCTTCACTTCTCCAGCTCCCCCACTTTCTCCAGGCAGAGCACTGAGCATGCTCAGAAAACCCATGACATCACCCGCCTGTGCGTTCTGTACACCAAGGACCCCCCAGCTGTTCGCAGGAAAGCATTTCTGTCTGGATGGAGGAAAGTTTGAAAACTATCTGCTCAACCCCCCCCAGGTCAGTGTTCCTTCCCAGAACCTGCTGCCAGGTGATGCTGCGTTCCAACAGGACGCTGAGGAACATCCAGCTGGAAAGGTGACGCTCCACGGAACATTCACGACATGCGGCTCGCTTAGAGGAGCAGCCTGTGGTCAGGTCTGACACACCAGGAGAAATGAATGTGAAGCTTCAGGAGAGGAGCCATCACGGGCCCGGTTTCCAAGGAGAACCACAGGGTTCCCTCTGAAGGCCCTCAAGCTTCACTGCAGAAGGAGGAAGTTCTCTTTGTCTAGGGGGGTTGGGGGGTTGGGGGGGGTGGCGGCAGCTGAACAACACACCTGCTGTCTGGAAACAACAGGTAAACCCCAGGTAGCTCCTCCCACACCTGTTTGGTCACATGATCACTTTGTCCTCTGCCCCCCGAGAAAACCCCAAGAGTGAGGAAAAAACCACGAAAAGAGGAAATCTGAAGTTTGTGGTTTAAGGTCAGGAGAAAAAGCAAACGACGCTAAAAAGAACATTTTACAGCCGAGCTGACCTGAAAGAGTAAAGAAGGATTTTCCAGACCGACCCAGAACTGACCGGAACCACCAATACAGAGGATTCTCATTTCATCAGATCTCTGAAGGTTTGCTGAAAGAGCAAAACGCAGCTTCACCCTAAACCTTCCAAACCCACAGGAGGAGCAGCAGGAGCAGGAGGAGCAGCAGCAGGAGCCTCCGGTCTCCCCACCGTCACCTCAGAGATGCAGCGAACGCGCGGCGCGCGCCCCTCCGCGCGTAACCCGTCATCACAGCAGTCCTTCCGACAGTCACGCGTTTACCTGAGGACTTTCCCGACCGCCCTGCCAGAAACCATTTTACAGCTGAGCCCGTTCTTAGAGTTCTTCTGCGGGTGCATGACCGCCTGGTCTCCGGGACAGGAACCGGAAATCTCCGAGCATAACTTCGGACGAGGACAAACGCGCTCCGCTCCTGCCAGACTCCTCACAAACTCAGCGGCTCCGCGGAAGACGCGCTCCTCTGCCGCTCTCAGCCAATCACAGCGTAGAAGGGCGGGCAGAAGGTGACGTCAAACACCCGCCCACGTGGCCGCGGTTTGTCCTCTGTGTAATTACAGCGACGGATCAGCTTTTTTTCTGTCCTTCACCCGAGGCACGTCATTCACGGGGTTCGAACGGTTGGTTCCTCGGAACCGTGAGAGGTTCCAGGAGTTCTGTTTGAGTTCTACCTCATCCACAGAAGGCAGAAAAGACCAGATGTTCCATCCAGCCGAACCTGACATCATCAGAACTCTGCAGGCTGCTGACCAGATACTTCTGATGGGTCCCAGAGAAGCGAGAGATAAGAGAACCAGAACCAGAACCCAAACCTGCTCCAAGTCTGTCAGAACTACAGAGAAGATCTGCTGACATCTGTCAGTCATTAGAATCCATAGAAATGAACAGAAAGGTTCTAAACTGTGTGGAACAAGAACAAGAGAACAAAGAGAGAAACTGAGAACTTCCTGCCTCTAAAAAGACCCAAAACAAGAAGAATCTTCTGGTTTCTAACAAAGTTCCTGATGAAGACACCATGGAATGAAAGTTCTGGTTCTGGGGGCCCAACAGGACCGGGACCAAGGAGCAAAGGATCAAAAACCAGAACCAAACGGCACATTTTTCACTCATTCACGTGTAAAAAACAAAACCAGTCAAGAAAAAAAGTCTACTTTTATGATTCTTCAAAGTAAAATCCAAACTTTAGTATAAAGTCATTACGTATTTTGGAGGAAACCGAAGCTCTTGAAGCTCCTGAAAATGAAAACAGTGAAATTCTTCAGTTTACTTTCAATATTTCTGACAACAGCCAGCAGGGAAAAGCTCAAATCTGCAGTTGCGTTTTTTTCATCTGGTAAGAACGAGTGCCAACGCGGCGTGCACATTCCTCCCTTTGATGAACCTCACCTGGAATCCAGCTCTGAAGGCGTTTGGACGAGTTCTGACATGATGGTTGGAGCTGCAGAACCAGTGGAGTCAAAGCTCCTCCTTTAGCGCTGAAAGCTCCTCTATGCATTTTCACAGCAAGATTGCACCATGAAAAGGTTCCTTTAGGAACAGGTTTGGAGCAGAAGAAGAAAAACCCACAAACTGTTAAAAATAAAAGATAGAGAAGCTCATGACAGACAGGAAGAAGTTCATCTCATGAGAAACCCAAAGGAACATCAGCTTCTCCTATCGTCTCTAAGATGGGTTTCAGAAAAAAAAAAAATCCACCTTTTCACTTTGTTTAGAACTTCAATCATCTAAATCCATTAGATCCTCTAAATCGCTTCATTTTTTAGGTTAAAAACTGATTTATGATTGAAGTGCGGATTCTTCCAGGAACACTTCCACATTTCTTTGGTTTAAATGAACAGTCCTGTAAAACGTGTTTTTCAGATGAAAAAAACGGAGTAAAAAACACTTATGTTGTAAATGGATTGAGTTTTGGGCAGTGATTTCTCGTTGAGTCATGCTGCTTTCTTCACAGACGTGCTCTGACATGCGCTGAAAGGCGAAGAGTCTTTTTCTCAGGGAAAGTCGGACGCTGCGTCTGCAGCAGACAGCTGTGGCTTCAGATGCCGGGCTGGATGGATGGATGGAGGGAGGTGTTCTGTGACGGCAGAGGCGTCTCCTGGCGGGGACCTAACAGCCCGGCGTGAAGATGACCTTAGCGGGTGGAGGAGGTGCCAAGGCGCTGCCCCCACCATAAGGAAAGAAGAACACAGGACTCACTGTGTTCCTGTCGCTAAGAATAGCAGCCGTAAAGCACAGAGAGAAAGGGCTGCTGAGCGCCCGGCCACGTTTAGGAACCGTTTTCACTTTTTCTGTTCTCGGCAGAAGAAACCAAATCGCATCCTTTGTACCAAAACCTGAAGTTACGCTCCACCCGGTAAATGTTCTATTACACATCAAAGGTAACCGGTACAAATGTTTGGACCGTTTCTCCTCTTCTAAACAGAACTTTAACTTCTTCACTGGAATCCTCCTGTGGGACACGCGGGGGGGTTAGTGTCTATAAAGTGTTGTGATCCGTTACGGTGTATTTTCCTGTTGAAGTTATTGGGTGGAATGATGGGGAAAGTGTGCTGCCGTAATGGAAACCTCATGTTCAGCGAACTTTCCGTTAATTTGCCTCCAATGATTGGATCCGTGCGGCCACTTAAAATAGAAGACAGCCAGTTAAGACTGCTGGAGCCTGGCCGGGGGTGGGGGGGTCTTGACCGTGAAGTCACGCATACAAGGCTGTTGGTGGTGGGAGCAGGTGGAGGCGGTGCAGCCAGCGGGTCCCATATGTTTGACCCTGTTCCTCAGAGTCTGATGGAAAGCAGCATTCCTCTGTCTGTAGACAGACAACTATTATTTATTCTCCGCTGTGACGTCAGCTTCTGCGGCCTTCCAGCCACACCGGCTCAACCTCCACCCTTCCTGAACCAGATGCTGCTGCGCCAAACAGATTACAGGCACTTCAGAGTGGCTGCAATCATTCTAATGGACCGGTCTGTTTTTAGAAACCCATTTCATCTTCCCCTGCAGGAAAACTCCTCCATTAAACCAACACCTTTGGAGGAGGATCATTGCTCTGGATTTCCTTATGAAATGCAGACACTCTGCTGCAGTGAACACTCTGGCAGCCAGATAGTTGGTAAAAGTCTGTTTGTGTTGCTTCCCTTTGCAGTCTTAAGTACAGCAGATGCTCAGGTTAAAACAAACCGGATTTCTTCCTTCACAGGGAATTCTCTGTAGGGTTTTTAAAGACCCACTCCACTGAAAATAGTGTTTTTGGAGTTTTTAACACGTTCTTAAAGCATTTTTCTATGGTGGAGAATCCATATAACAGAATTTAAGATGAAAACTGCGTTCAAGTATTTCTTAATTAAAATCAGAGGAGATAAAACCATTCGATTTGAAAAAGCTCGTATTTGTGACACACAGCAACTGAAATGGGGGGGCCAAACTCTCCCAGCTCCGCCCCACTCTGATGCAGCCACTTGCAGACAAACAGATCCATGAACGTCTTTGTTTTCCTCGTCTGGAGATGGAATCTGGATCAGAACTGGACGGCTGCATAGTTCTGATGTTGCTCGACCTTAACCAGTAATGTTGGTTTGGGGCTGTGAGGGTCTGTAAAGTAGCAGGAGAGTGTAAACAAAGAGATATCACAGAGGCTTACTCTGCACCAACAGTCCCACCCACAACTCAGAGGTGAATTTCTATTGTACTCCTGCTGCTTTGCAGAAACTACGTCCTAGAAAACGACACAGGTTTTTAGATTGTGCTAAAAACAGCATCATCATCATTAAAGACCACTGAGAACACTTTGGAAACAGATCAGAATAAAGATGGAGGGACTTTAAATATTTATTAGAACAAAAAAAAAAAAAAAATCACCCGTATTTGTATTGAGTATACAGTAAAAGTGCTTGAGGGTTTGATAGCTCCCTAAGTAAGCAGTTGATGTGCAACACAGTTTATTCACAGTCTCACTGACAAAGACGGTCCTGCAGCTACTTCATCTCAGAGTCATGGAGATGTTCTCACAATATGAATGGATGAAGAAAGAGCCAGCAGCGAACTGTAACCCTCCTTACCAAAGAAAAGAGAAAAGAGAACTCTTCCCAACAGAGTGGTTAGATTTCTGGATTCTGCAGGATTCTCCAAGCATTTCCTGCTGCAGAAATGTGCAGCTGTCTTCACCTGCAGTCTGTCTCCAGGTGAACAAACACAAAACCTGAACCAAAAACAGCCGCTTTCAGCCAAAGTAACTTGTGTTTACAGACTTTGCACCCCACTCTCTGAGCAGAACAGGTTCATGTTTGCAAACTGAAATGATTTTCTGAGCCACGAAAGTGAAATGCTGGAATATTTCTCCTATTTGAAGCCTTCTCTCTGTCCATTCCTTCTTTCTTTTTTTTTGCTTCATCTCCTTTGTTCTGCATTCCTGACGGAGCTGGGCTGCATGCAAAAACACGTCAGCGCGCTCTGCACACAACCGGGCCAAACAAAGGCCTGCAGAAGTCAGCCGTGAAGATGGGCTACAGGAAGGCATGAGAACCGGTTCAGAAGGAGCAGAAACTTCTTTCCTTGATTAGGCAGCTGATACGTAAGGTTTAATGCGCAGCGGAGTACAGCCCGTCAGCCAGGTTAGCTCTGACCTTTCACCAACACCAACACCCATCCAGGTTCCGGGGGTCCGGACATCAAACACTCCGCAGTGCTCGCGAGCTCAGAAAGGGAGACAGACGCAGGAAGCCAGACTCCCAGGTTCACAGGAGGAGGAGAGACGAGGAGGAGGGCTTCAGCAACAGAGATAAGAATTGCCAGACTCCTCTCCAGACGTTTAGAAATCCCAATCGCCATGGAAACGGCATGGATACATGTCAGGAGGAATGAGGCAGAATGGAACAGGGCAGGACTGAGACTCATGCCACACAGGAAGCTGTAAGGAATCGGGGGGGGGTGGAAAGCTATGGAACAGGGAAAATACATGGACTTTTGGATAATAAGCTAGATAGATTTTGCTGATGTTGGTTGGGGGACTTTTATGATGTTAGAACTTAGTCTGAGCCAAAGCGAGGAACCCCAGGGTTCCCCCTGAGGGAAGGGGTGCAGTCGTGCTGCTGCTGCTCATTCCAAAGCAGTAATGAGGCTTTAGGCTGAAGCTCATGGACGCAAACCTTCATTCCGTTCTGATGGCACAGAGACTAGAACTGTTCTGAGAGACTCGGTTTGAAGGTTTGAAACCCACGAGTTCAGGGAGTTTCATGAAAAACTGAAACCAAAGTTTTAAACTAGAAACGTTAACCGCACTAAAACACATCAGCATATCACGGCACTTCCTTTACTTGGTCTTTTCAAAACAAAAGCAGAGCTGGGTACTTTAGATGTTTAGCAGTCATTGATCCCACCATGGAACAGAATGAAGCGATTAGTAAAACTGACTGTATAATCGTCAATCAGGAGTGAGCTTGCTGGAAGTCCACACCCCTTCCACTGAAAGTGGCTCCGAGAGAATCTGTCCAAGCCTCCAGGTGGGATGATTTACTGAGGCATCTGATTAGTCAGGTTCTAATTTAAAAAAAATTGCAATAAAGAAAAATATAATAAATAAAAATGTAAGTTTAAGAAGGTTTTAAGAAAAATGTATCAGAGCAAGAATGGTTATTCTAACACATAATGAGAGTAAGTAATCTCTGTTTATTTCTCTATAGAAGTCTATGAGATTTTGGAGCCATCAGGAACTTCCTGTTTGGAACGCTGGAGGAAGGCGTTAAGCTGCTCAGTAATTATGCGGTCTATGGTAAAAATGCAGATATTCCTGTCCGACCTCCCTCTAGAATGACCTGCAGGTTTTCGTCATTGTGAGTCGTCACAGGCTTATAATGAGTCACAAACGTTAAGCCTTTGTTTCTGAGGACAGATCAGATCCGCGTGATGATCCACATGTGATTTTATTACTGAAAGCAGGACTCTGAACAAAGCTGATGTCTGTCAGGTCAACAGATATAAACTCCTGTTTCACTTGCTGTGTAGATGTTCAAAAAATCTCCTAAAAAAAAAAACGATCCTCCTCAGGATCAGGAGAAGGAGGAGGATCGTCTTAATCTTCACAGGAGTTTGGGACATTTTTCAGTCAAAGTGAAACATTCCCTGCAGATGACAAAACGTCTGCAGGCCTTTAAGCATCTCTGACACCAACACTGCCATCTACTGGTGAAAGGTGGGAGGGAGGACGAGGAGAACTTCAGGAGCACAAGGTCAGTAACCACGTTCAGCACTCAGACACAAAAAAACGAAGCTTTCATTGATGTAGG
>BOLG01001587.1:0-40000 GCA_016861445.1 Oryzias woworae
TGGAGACGTCCAGTACCACTGAGATTAAGTACCAGTACCACTGAGATTAGGTACCAGTACCATTGAGATTAAGTACCAGTACCACTGAGATTAAGTACCAGTACCACTGAGATTAGGTACCAGTACCACTGAGATTAAGTACCAGTACCACTGAGATTAGGTACCAGTACCATTGAGATTAAGTACCAGTACCACTGAGATTAAGTACCAGTACCACTGAGATTAGGTACCAGTACCATTGAGATTAAGTACCACTACCACTGAGATAAGGTACCAGTACCATTGAGATTAAGTACCAGTACCACTGAGATTAAGTGCCAGTACCACTGAGATTAAGTACCAGTACCACTGAGATTAGGTACCAGTACCATTGAGATTAAGTACCAGTACCACTGAGATTAAGTCCAGTACCATTGAGTTAAGTACCAGTACCACTGAGATTAAGTACCAGTACCATTGAGATTAAGTACCAGTACCATTGAGATTAAGTACCAGTACCACTGAGATTAGGTACCAGTACCATTGAGATTAAGTACCACTACCATTGAGATTAAGTACCAGTACCACTGAGATTAAGTACCAGTACCACTGAGATTAAGTACCAGTACCATTGAGATTAAGTACCAGTACCACTGAGATTAGGTACCAGTACCATTGAGATTAAGTACCACTACCACTGAGATTAGGTACCAGTACCATTGAGATTAAGTACCAGTACCACTGAGATTAAGTACCAGTACCACTGAGATTAAGTACCAGTACCACTGAGATTAGGTACCAGTACCATTGAGATTAAGTACCAGTACCACTGAGATTAAGTACCAGTACCATTGAGATTAAGTACCAGTACCACTGAGATTAAGTACCAGTACCATTGAGATTAAGTACCAGTACCACTTGAGATTAAGTACCAGTACCACTGAGATTAAGCATGGGCTGCTTTCAGGCCCTGAACGAGGGTGTGGGAGAAGGGATCTTCTATCGAGGGCGGATCCTCCTGGCACTCACCATGGAGGTGTATTCTTCACCATCTGCCATGTCTGTGGACTCATCATCTGTCGTCTCTGTGAAGGTTTTCGCCTGAAATGCCGTTCTGTCATCTACAGCAGCTCTACTGAGTCTGAACAGCTTCCTTCAATGATCATGTTCATCTGTTTGTGTTGTTGAAGACAAAAGGAGTGCTAAGGAAGTTTGGGATGAAGAAAAGGAGGAGCACCAAGGAGCAGAAGAAGGACGGTCAGTCTGCTGGGATGAAAACCTCTGGGGGCGTCATCATCATAAACTATGAAGGATCAGAGTTTTTTGGCTGCAGATGCATAGAAGGGAAGTTGTTTTAATGTTGTTGCATCTTCAGAAAACAGGAGGCTGACTGAGGAGTCTGAGATGGGAGTGGAAGTTCCAGAGTCCGTAACGGTGGAGATCGACGAGATCCATCCCCTCCCTGAGGTCAGTGGGGTCACTGCCAGCTGTCGATAGAACAAGGGGGACATTTTTTTCTCTGTTTATGAAGTGCCATCATTGGTCTTGAAGGAAGATCAGCTTCTGTCTTTCTGGTGGGTTTCTTTCAGGTTTGACTTCCTTCTGCTGGTCTTTCAGTTTTTCCTAACTTTGAGGAAAGTTTTCTTCAGAACGACATCACATAGAAGTGAACAGAGACATCTTTGTTTTTTGGAGGAAAGCATCAGAATCTTAATCTGAAAGTGAGAAGTGTGCAGAGTTGTTGTCTGTCTGTGGACCTTTCTTAGAGGAGACGTTCTGCTGGTGTTTTTGAAATGTTCCCACTGCCGTCTTGGATAAATTCCCCTTTTAAACTCAGAGTTTTGTTTTTCAGGGCTATCTGGGACAGAAGGAGGAGTTCCTGCTGTTTGCATCTTTGTTTGAAGTCACCATGATGGACTCCTCTGTTGGAACCAAACCGCTGACCTTTGAACTCTCAATAGGTTAGATCTGGTTGTTCTTCCGTATTCTGAGATGGAGAAATGATCTTTGGGTGGATTTTTCTCAGCCACTTTTTTACCCGTCTGAGATTTCTGTTTAAGCAAACTTGTGTGTCCAGAGTCTGGCCCTTCTTTTACATCACGCAGTCCTTATCCTCAGGAAGACATGGTTCCCTCCACTTCTGTGTTTCTGACAGGGAACTACGGGAAAGCAGTCGGAGATGGGAAATCAAAGAAAAGCCAGAGTAGGGAGGAGCTAAGCAGAAGCAGGGAGGAGCTTAGTGAGGACACCCAGGGCCTCCTCGGATCAGAGGATGAGCTGGACCGAGAAGATCTTCAGAGCTTTGAAGCTCAGAACAGATCTCTGTCTGCTCCAATGCGAGCTGAACCCACCGAGTATGACAGGTAGCCTTTAGCAGGCCAGTCTACCATATTTAGGAGACATTTTCATACATTTACATTGACTTCAGGCTCCAGATGACCAGCATCAGTTCATCTGACTGCTGTCCGGCTGTTGTGTGCTCACCTGTGGTCAGGTCTTTCCAGTGTCTGCGGCTGCAGCCCCCAGCGGTCCGGCTCAAACCCTGCCTGTTTGTCTGGGCTCAGTTTGAGGATCACAGCTTTCGTCTCCATCAGGCTAACTGGATAAGCAAGATGGCCGACAGACTGGTCAGAGTTCACTTCCTGTTTTTTCGTCTCTCAAAAGAAGAAAGAAACAGCTGATTCTGAAATGCGTCATTGTCTTCTGAATTTTAGGAGCTGGGTCTCCATGAAGTAGAAAGACTCCTGAAGAGGCCACGATCCAAGGCTAAGGAGCGTTTGATGGAGGTGCTGCTGGAGCTGGTGGCCTCCTGCAAGTCTGTGTCGTCCTCCTAAAAATCCCCTGGAAATGTTCAACTTTGTTCTTCTTCCTCTCATTGGTTCGTCTGTGCTCCTCTTCCTGCAGACAGTTCACCTCTTTCTCTGAGAAGAAGTCTCAGCACACTCGGCCCAACAGTCTGGATAAACTCAGGAAGGAGTTTATGAAGAAGAAACTTGTGAGTCTGACCTCTGCTCAACCGTTTTTGTGGGCGGCCATGGTGCAGAGGTAGAGCGGTCGACTTCTGACCGTCTCTGTAGCAGCTCCTTTGCAACCCTAACCCTCTGAACAGCTTCCTTCAATGTGTCTGTGTCTGCCTATGTGTCAAAGTGTCCTTGGGCAAAACACTGAACCCCACAATGCTCCTGGTGGTTATAGGTTGGTGCCATCAGTGTATGAATGTGTTTCTGGGTGAACAGGACTGTAAGCGTTTTGGGCCTACTAAGCAGGCAGAAAAGTGCTATGGAAGTAAACGCCATTTATCATTTTTTGGACTGTCCAGGACGTTCATTGTGATCTGCCTGACCACCACATCCGTGGTGAAACTTCTGCGTTGTGTTCTGTGTTCAGCTGAAAAGACGAAGGGACTCTGGACCACGAACATCTGTTGGTTGCTGGTCTTTTTATTGATGACTGTCCTCTCAGTTGGTTCTGTATATATCAAACAAAAAAAAATCAAACTCTGTGACATGCAGTTCCCTGGTCACACACAGGGTTGCAGTATCCTGTTGAAAACAGGAAATCTGTCCACACGTGTCTTCTACAAACTATCTGCACAGTTTGCAGAAACCACCGCATGTTCACCATAACTGACCACACTTGCACTTCAGCAAACCTTCTTTTGCATTTTCAGCAGTAACCAACAAAATAAATTCAAAATGCTAACAGAGAACAAACGCGTTACCTTCTCTCAGTCGTCTTAGCGCGAACTGAGAGAGTGGAGGTGGTACACAGAAACTAGAAAGTTCTCTTAAAGTGACAGTACAGGTATTAGACTCATGCTTCAAACAAATATACATCCTGATTATAAACAAAATTAACATTTTGGAAAAGAAATATAATTAAAAATGATCAGGATTTGGTGAAATTCAAAACAAATACATACACAAATAAAACTGTCAGTCTACCCCTGTTACAATTGTCTAACGGCTGTCCTGTCTGCCTGCCTTTTTGTGTTTAGGTTACAATTGCTCGCCATGCTGTTAAGGTGAGGCGAAGGACTACCAGAGAGACGGTCAGGCAGAAGTTGCTGGAGAGCAGGAAGCTCCTGAAGAGGCTCCGCCTCATGGCTGTAGAGGTCAGATGGCAGAAGAACCAGCGTCCTGCAGGTGAGCATGAGAGCTTGTCAGTCTGCTGACCGTCTCATCTCCCAGCCTCAGAGCACCATTCCGGATGCTTTTCTCTGGCTGCTTACGGGAAGCAAGCGACTTGCATACGTCAGGATTCCCGCTCACTCCATCCTCTTCTCAGTGGTGGAGGAGCAGAAGGGGCGGGACTGTGGATGCATCACCACCCTTTACATGAAGGTAAATCCTTATTATTGTGGAGTGTGTCTGTGTGCAAACATGGTTGATCCTGAAAGCTCAGTTTGTTCTTTCATGTGTGCCGAGCTCTCAATCCATCAGATCAAGGAGATTACAGATTTAACAATGCCGACAATGATTTAATTTACTGAAAATGTTCATCTCTAAACATTCTAGATGTTAAATTGGACCGGGCCGTTGGGTTGGCACCCAGAGGGTCCAGGGGCCTGGGGGGCCCAAAGCGGCGTAGATGCCGATGCCAATCGCAATGTCAGAGGGCCTCTATTCTCTAGGATCTTATGACCACTCACACTGTTATAGGGCAGTTCTGAAGAGAACCTAGAGAGAAGGGTGATATAAATTGGGCGAGGGGGACAGGGACGGCAATCAGAGGGCCCCTGAGCTATGGGGTACAGCAGCCAGAGGGCCCTAATGCTGCCCTGCTGTAGGGCCTCTGGTTAATATTCGTAGGGGAGCCCTAATGTTTACCAACTAGGTGTAACGCAGGACGTAAAGTGACGGCCGGGCCGGAGATGACGTCAGACGCGGGAGAAGCGAAAGGAGAGTGGAGACGAACGGTGTGAAAAGAGATGGCGAAGACAGAATAAAGCAAGGAAAACTGTTAAAAAAAATACGCAGCCCCTGTGTTATTTCGCTTAGTAAGAAAGTTTGGAGCTGACTGACCGTGATTTTGGCAGCGGCAGGGTCTCGGTCTAGTTACGTGAGCGGAGCTTGACGATAGGCCGCCAACACGTGAGGAAGAGATTAGCAGGCTGCAGTCGTCCGGTTTTCCGAAGTGAGGAGCTGCGGAACAGCGACCGTCAGCGGCGGTGAGGAGAGCCAGGTCCAGGAGAGCAGAGCCGCAGTTTCAGGCAGCAACTGGAAGGAGGATTGCCCTGCTACTGTTTTCTGTTTTTTAAAAGAGAAGCGGGAAATTCAGTTCAAGATCTGGGAACGGCCAAGGTCCCAGCATCACCGTTCTTGAACATTTAGGTTGTCTGGCGAATCAGCCTGGAACACGAACTATCGGTCCGTCCTCTGGCAAGAAAGATCTATATGGAACTTACTGTTGCCACTGTTTTGGGCATTTTGACTCCCGGTTAGGGGAGAACTGCCACTAGCGTTTTTTTTGTTTTTGACGTTTGTTGGTCTGAGAAGATCAAAGACTCTACTGGTCTGAATTGTTGATCCGTTCTTGTCATTTATTTAATTTTCATTTCATATTGGGTTATAACTACAAACCTGTTTTATTTTTGTTTATCCTCTTTCTTTGGTGAATACATTCTGGTGATTATTTATTTTGTTTTTTTATTGACTCAAGTTTTTGTTTCTTGTTTAGATTGGGTAGTCCAATAACTTACCTGGTTTCTTATGTTTTATTTGTTTTTTTTAAAAAGTGAGACGTAATCGACCAGAGCAATCTTGATACTTGTACCCCTATAAGAGAGGATTATCAACCTTTACATAGGGGTTCAAGGAAGTAGGGGGGAATGGTTTCAGAGCCCCCTATGTGGCTATGTGGGGGCCCTAGGGAAAGCTGTTAGGGGGGCCCTCTGAGTACAAATGTTCTTATAAAGGGTTTTGAATGTTCGCCACTTTTGGCGAGTGGCCCAGGATATGCTAGCTGTGCACAACTGCACATACTTGCAGCAGAATGATCAGAGCACTATGTGCGACACTGGTAGTGTTGTCAAGAACAAATCACCAAAAGTTGCTATTGGTTCTCTGAAAAGTCACTAGATTACGTCATGACATTACTATGATGTAATAACGTCACGCATGACTCACTGATTTCAAGACAATATGTATGTGGCTACACTGATATTCCCAAAGGGTATGCTGGGGATTGGATTACAAGATTGGATTCAAGATGGCGCCTGTGTTCGGCATTGCCTCTGCTCCGCTCCTACTTTGTAGACTAATTGTGATTATTTTGACAACATATGTGATCATATCAGCCCGATTGACGACTGGATATGTTTCTACTTTGCGGACTTATGGTCGTGACTTTCTTCTTGGCGTCAAAGACCAAATGGAGTTTCTCTGTCAGACATGGGATGGCTACAAACAAACTTTTCCTCCACCGCTGGTTTGCGCGCCGGGTTCATTGGACGTCCTGTTGCTGCCTCGACCTCCAGGAAGAAGGAGAAAGCAGAGGAAGAGAGGCCTTAGGGCTGGACTCCAGGAAAAGTGCAGACGAGCTTTACAGTTGGGATTTACCAGCCCGGACCTGCGTTTTGGGAAACGCACAAGAAGTCTGCGCTCGATTCCCCTTCAGGAAGCTGACAGCGGCCTGACCTCGCCGCCGACATCAACTGGGCGAACTATCCCGACTGCTGACCTGGAGCCTTCACTACGTTGGCCTTCTTCCCGCTGGATCATGACACTGTCCAGCACTTCCGTGTTTACATTGGTGTCCACTCGGTTTCCACTGCAGCGGACTCCCAGCTGGAGGTCATGTGACCGCTTGACGGTCACGTGACCGTCATGGTTTTCATGATGTCATTACCTCCAATACGGCTGGGGTTGCTGAATACCCGCTCTATTTCCAACAAATCCTTCTCATTGAACAAACTTTTTTCAAGAAAAGACCTGGATTTCATGTGTCTGACTGAGACTTGGCAGAAAGAGGGAGAATTTATTCATTTAAATGAACTCTGTCACGCCGGCTGTTCGGTCATCGGAAAGCCCTGCCCCTTTCGCCACAGGTGGGGTGGCAGTTGTTACAACTACACATGCAGAGACATAAACTCACAAACTTCTCTTCTTTTGAATCTCTGTCATTCAAAGTTGATTCCTCAAATCCATTTATTGTGTGTCGGTCTATCGTCCTCCTGGTTCTGCTGCCACGTTTTTACAGGATTTTAGTAACTTCCTGTCTTCAATCATAAAGCTGGAAAAGGTTTTAATAGTTGGGGATTTTAACCTTCATGTAAATGATCGCTCATCCTGTCCTGCAATGGAATTTTTAACTTTGACTGAAACTTTTAATTTTGAGCAGCATGTCTCTGACCCCACCCATCAGAAGGGCCACACTCTGGACTGAGTTTTTCTCTTGGACTGAGCATTGCTAACAATAGCTTTGGAGGATGTGCATATGAGTGATCATAGTGGTGTTTTCTTTGAGTTCACTGAAACTTCTGAACCTGTTTTTTCAAGCATTATGTCTCAAAGGCGCATCATCACTGCCAACACTACTGAACAATTCTCTGCTCTGTTTGATTCCCATTTATTTGAAGAATGTCTTGATGTGAACAAACTGATTGTTTTAGTGACCACTGTGTCATAATTCTGGATCAAGTGTCTCCTGTCAAAGCCAACGTATCACGGAAAAAAGTGCATCCCTGGATTAATGAAACAATTCAAAATTTAAAGAGACAGTGTCGTCAAACTGAGCGTCTGTTGAAATCCACCAATCTCATGGTCCACAGACTAAACCTTAGGGATCTCATTTTGTCATATAACAATATGGTGAAAGAAGCCAGATCTGACTACTTTCACCAGCTAATATCCCTTAATAAGAAGAGTCCCAAAGTTTTGTTTGACACCATCAGTTCTATTGTTTGTCCTGCAGCTCCAGTAACCCCTGTGTCCTGCAAAGCGGACAGGTAATGAATTTCTCAAGTTCTTTGCAAACAAGACAAAGAAGATCAAAGACCAACTCCCACCTCTTTGTTGTAATGATTGTGTTGCAGTGGAGCCTGTGCTTTTAAGCCTGTCACCCGTGAGGATACATCAGCTTTGTTGACGAAGATGAAACCTTCTTCTTGTCTATCTGATGTGATTCCTTCTAAACTCTTCTTAAAGGTGTTTGATGTTATTGGCCAGAGTATCACTGACATGATCAACCTTTCACTCTCCAGTGGTGTGTTTCCTAACCAATTTAAACATGCCATAGTGGAGCCTTTACTGAAAAAGCCTAATTTGGATCCATCTGATTTCAATAATTATAGACCGATCTCAAAGCTTCCATTTCTTTAAAACCCTGCAGATGGTGGTCGCTGAACAATTATCAGATTTCTTGGATAAAAGCAGTATCTATGATCCTTTTCAGTCAGGTTTTTGAAAACATCACTCCACAGAAACAGCCCTGCTGAAAGTGTCCAGTGACATCTTGATGTCTGCTGATTCTGGCAAATGTTCTGTTCTGGTTTTATTAGATCTGTCATCAGCATTTGACACAGCTTTTGAAAAGGCTGAGGGACTTGCTTGGTTTGTCAGGGTCAGTTCTTCACTGGTTTTCCTCTTACCTATCTGGTGGGAGTTTCAGCGTCATGGCTAACCACATAAGGTCCAAGTCTGCAGACTCGCTGTGCGGTGTTCCTCAGGGTTCTGTTCTGGGCCCTGTTCTCTTTCTGTTATACATGACTCCCCTCAGAGAGATTATCCAGAACTATTGTGATGTCTCCTACCACTTTTTTGCTGATGATATCCAGCTATATTGTTCTTTTACACCCTCTGAGACACACAAGCTGGACTCTCTGATAAACTGCCTGAGTCAGATTAAACACTGGCTCAGTAAAATCTAGTCATTGCCGCTGGTGACGCCATACCAGGGATTAAGCAGCACTTGGGTTCTCTTGGTCAGGCTGTCAGACCCAGCCTTAGAAACCTGGGAGTCATCTTTGACAAAGACTGTCACTGGAGCAGCACTCCAAACAGCTGGTAAAGAACTGTTTCTTCCAGTTGAGGAACATTTGAAGATCTTGAACTTCACATTCATGCTTTTGTTTCCTCACAGCTAGACTACTGTAACAGTCTGTTTTCTTGCTTGAATAAGAAGGAGCTGTCTCGTCTGCAGTTGAAACAAAACTCTGCTGCGAGGATCTTGACCCGCACCAAGAGAAGAGCTCACATCTCCCCTATCCTCAAAGATCTTGCTTCTCTTGCGGCAGCATATCCCACTGATCTGACATGAGCTTTGCAGTTGAACTTGTTCAGTACAAATCATTCATCATTCATTTCAGAAGAGCAAAAATGACCAATAGCAACGCTAAAGACTGTGATAAACTTGGATTTACAGTCCACTTTCCCAAATGTTTTGGACCCTACCGATGTTGGGGAGAGGGTTTTACAAACTTCTGACCCCCCATTATCTGACCCTGGGGACAAGCAGACAAGACGTAATGCTCAAATTGTAGTAGAGCTTGGCGGTCACAAACCAGGAGACCAGAAACAGAGCTGACAGACGGCAGGCCGCACACGCTAGCGCCTTCTTACACAGGTCTTTACATCCTATCTGAGCCTGGGGGGGCTCCATGTTTCTATGGTGCGGGTTCTGGTCCTTGCCTTTGGGTGCCAAGCCTCTCCAAAATTTCAACAGTGGGTGAACCTGGTCACGCTATGTTTGCAGCACTCTTCGGGGACCCCCCACTTCTCTTGCTCGTCCCTTTCCTAGGTGGGGGTGGCTGGCCCCTGCCGTGCTCTCTCTTGGATCTCCCACGGGCGGGTACCTGGAGATAAGGTGGGGTCTCCTTTGGTGGGCCCTGGCTTGTACCCGGGGCTGGGGTGGGGGGGATGCTCGGAACGTTCGGGTGGCGTTGTGCTGCTTGTCTGGGGCTCTTGGGGGGCGGGGGTCCTGTGCTGGGCCCTCTGACATGGTGGTGGTGGGGGGCTGCTCTTTGGGCTGAGCTTGCACTCTCTGTGCTCCCGAGTCTCACTGCTCTCAGGAGTTGCGGGTCTGTGTGGTGGTCCGGTGGGCCCTGATCTGGGTGCTTGGCGATATTTTGCCCGGTGGGCGGAATTCCTCCATTGGCCCTACTGTGGGGTGGGGGTTGTGTTCTGGTTGCCGCTGCTGCTTCTGCGGGGTTTGGTGGGGGGATGGCCAGGAATTCTCCCTCCTTTTTTCTTTTTTTCAATTCCATCATCCACCTCAGCTTAATATTTATGTTCACCTGAACACAGGTACCAGCTCACCTTTGCATAATTAGTTTACGTGACAGAATGAAATGCTTTATAAGTGTTGGTTTGTATGCACAAGTGTGAACTGTAGTTCTATGTGCTCATGTTGACAGGTTTGTATGTGAGTATATGTGCCCCCCCCAACATCCCTCTCTCTTCTTCCCCCTTCTTCTTTTCCAACAAAAAGAACACAAACATAATCAATATAAATAAAGTTTAGTTTAAATGACAAAAAGGGGTTTATACAAATATACACCTTGTGTGTCTGAAGATTTCTAATATGATTGTAACAGTAACATCCGTCTAACACAAGAGGCTCTCAGCTCGTATCTGATTACTCAGCTGTTGGACAGAAGTAAAAAAACGAAACCTGGTGATGTTTAAATGCTGAGATGGTTTATGATAAGGTCAGATCAGGGGTGCTGATGGTCCATCCTGTCCATACTTAAGTCTCCAGGATGCCTCCCCAGTGAGATCTTTGCCAAGCTGGAGGTCTACCTGTGGCTTGGTCTCGTCAGGTACTGCAAGGAGGCTGTCGCCAGTATACCGCAGGAATTTACACCTGTGTACGAGGAAGAGGAGAATCTTCAGAGAAGTCCCGCCCCTGAAAGCAGGATGAGGGTTCCTGTGGGTCTCACCTGCCAGGGTGAGTCAGCTGACCCCACCCTGAGGGGGAGGGCTCATGATGGTCAACAAAGTCACTCCAGCTCATGATGTCAAGTTGAACATTACGTCTCTGCTTACAGACAGCAGGTACTTCCAGCTGCGATGTCACCTGTACCAGGGGCGTGGCCTGAGGGCAGCAGACAACAACGGCTTGTCCGATCCGTTTGCTAAAGTGGTTTTTTCCACGCAATGCCGGAGGAGCAGGGTTGGTCATGTTTTTTTTAATTGTTTTTGTTTTACAGGAACCAAAATGTCAAAAGTTTCAGAGACATTTCCTGTTCACCTGAGATCAGCAAAGAACCTGTTGTTCTGTCTTCAGACCATGATGGACACCCTCACCCCCTCCTGGAGCCAGTGTTTGCTGTTTGAGAGAGTCCTGCTGGAGGGAGCCATGGAGCAGCTCCAGCGTGACCCCCCCCTCATCATCATCAACATTTACGATTATGACACCATGGTAACCTAACATTCAAAGTGGGAGGAATTTGTTTTTTGACTGAAAGCGTCTTCTTGAGTGGACAGGACAGTTGTTCTGCTATGATCTCCAGTGAGGTGATGCTGTTTCGGCGGTCGTCCTCTGATCAGAAGATTGGAGGTTTGATTTCCGCCTTGCCCACCCCACGTTGCCTCTGGTGGTTATAGGTGGCGCTAGTGTTTAGCAGCAGAGCCACCATTAGTGCATGAAAAACGGTGTAAAACGGAGAAGATCCACTCAGCTGGACCTCATTTAACGACATGTCACTGTTCATTAGTGACATCAAGATTTGGATGGCAGTTAATGACCTCCTAAACCTCATTGTACGAGGTCCAAAATACTTACGTTATAAATACTTAAGTTTTTCCTCATCAAGAAGAACAGAGATGTTTGTTCAGCTTAGTCTGTTTAACAACCACCTATTGTTTAGTTTTACATGTTTGACTTTTTGTTTCTTGCAATAAACTGATATCAGTCCAGTGAGACGGCTGTGGCTGTGATATTGGGCTATAGAAATATCCCAGTTATGTGTGTGTAGATGTGTTTATGTGTTGATGATGTTTTCATGTGATTAAATGTGTTTATAATGTTTTTATATTTTCCTGTGTTGATATGTTTATGACATGCCTATGTGTGTTTCTGTGTTCCTGTGTGTTGTTGTGTTTATGATGTGTTTTTTATGTGTTGATATGCTGATGATGATTTGATGTGAGTAAATGTGTTTATAATGTTTTTATGTGTTTATGATGTGTTGATATGTCTTTACATGTGTTGATATGTTTATAAGGTGTTCATTTGTGCTGTTATGTTATGATGTGTTTTTTTGTGTTGATGTGTTTGTGTGTGTGTGTTCAGGGCAGTCCGAAGCCTTTGGGCCAAGCATTTGCAAAGCCGGAGTTTAAAACCGTGGAGCAGGTCTACGAAAAGCCTCGCTTGAGTTTCTGTGACATCAGCAAAGGAAGAGTCTCCGCTGGAGAGCTGCTGGCTGCCTTTGAGCTCATCGAGTTTGACTACTCTGGCTTCGGAGAGGTAACGTCTGTGGCAGTCTGTGCTTTTCAGAGCTGAGCCTTCAGTTTTCCTCCGCCAAAACCATCCTTGTTAATATTAACTGTTTAATGTTTCTGAAAGACCAGGAAGCAGCCATTCAGACATGGTGGAGAGAAGCTCTCGATAGCTTGTAGGAGATTCTAAATGTTTTCATGAACCCAAACATAAAGGCATTTTCATTGATGTTTATATAGAGCTTTCTTTTCAAAATAAATCAACCTGATCTCTTAACATCATCCATGTCTTTCATGCATAGTAAATGAGATAAACACAGACATCGCTCTGTGTAGCTAACAGGCTAAAAACATTAACTGCATGTAGCTAACAGGCTAAAAACATTAGCTACCAGCCCCATGTAGCTAACGGCTAAAAACATTAGCTGCTAGCTCCATGTAGCTAACGGCTAAAAACATTAGCTGCTAGCTCCATGTAGCTAACAGGCTAAAAACATTAGCTACTAGCCCCATGTAGCTAACGGCTAAAAACATTAGCTACCAGCTCCATGTAGCTAACGACTAAAAACATTAGCTGCATGTAGCTAACAGGCTAAAAACATTAGCTGCATGTAGCTAACAGGCTAAAAACATTAGCTACTAGCACCATGTAGCTAACGGCTAAAAACATTAGCTGCTAGCTCCATGTAGCAAACAGGCTAAAAACATTAGCTGCTAGCTCCATGTAGCGAACAGGCTAAAAACATTAGCTGCTAGCTCCATGTAGCAAACAGGATAAAAACATTAGCTGCTAGCTTCATGTAGCGAACAGGCTAAAAAACATTAGCTACTAGCTCCATGTAGTGAACAGGCTAAAAACATTAGCTACTAGCTCCATGTAGCTAACAGGATAAAAACATTAGCTGCTATCTTCATGTAGCTAACAGGATAAAAACATTAGCTGCTAGCTTCATGTAGCGAACAGGCTAAAAACATTAGCTGCTAGCTTCATGTAGCGAACAGGCTAAAAACATTAGCTGCTAGCTCCACGTATCAATTTTTGGGTGAATCCAAAACAGCAGAGAGGCTGCATAAAGAAAAAAAAAGAGCAAACCTGGTTTCCTGTTGAGCAGAGAAAGCAGCAACAAATTAGAAGAACTGGTTTGAACATGGATTACTAAGGAAAAGGTGCTTGTGTTTCCGAAGCGAAACAGATTTTTGATACAGAGATTGACGTTCACAGCCAGTGCTAATCAGAACAGAATAAAATATTTTCATCATTTCAATAAATCCTGAAATGTTCATCTGTTATTTTCTGCATTTTGGGATCGAATTTTACGCAAAATGAACCCATTAACCATCACCATTCTATGGAAGCAATTGTGACTCATATTTTAAATGAAAGCCTATACCAGAAATGCTTTTTCATTTTCAAAATACAGCTGCCTCCGTTGACTCAAAAATAAAATTAAAACTCAATCCGCCAAATGGCTTTTTCATTTTCTTCTTCAACACCGCTCATTCTGTCACTTAATTAAAATGATAAAGAAAAGGACATTTGACATTTCATTTTCAAACAGTTCTTTAGCAAATGTGTACCAAAATTAAATGAGAAATATCTCATTTGAAAATTAAAATGGATTACAGAAATGCTTTTTCATTCTCACAATGTAACTGCATCAATTGACTCATAAATAAAATTAAAAATCAATCCTTTAAAATGCTTTTACATTTTCTACTTTAACACCGCTCATTCTGTAACGTAATCAAAGCGATAATGCAGCGGGATTGCTTTTTCGTTTTCACTTTTACCACGCTCTCATATATGAGTTCCAGCTGGCAGTTCCCGAAGGGGGGGGATGACGTCGGTGCCGCTCTTCTTCAGCGTTATTGATGCTACCGGCAAACGACATGGCGATCTCAAACGAGTGAAATAAATACGCTGAAATAAATTCATTTACAATAAAAGATTTGTTTAAATGATAGCAAATGCTTAAAACAGCAAAGTTCAAAATTGCATGTGAGCGTAGATGGATTGTTTCATCTGTTTTATCTGGTATTGTGAGGATGTTATGGAGATATCTGGCAGGTGGGTCTTGACCGGGATCTTTGTGAAATTTGCTTATGTGAACTGGAATATGCTGTGCCATAGCTGTGGTTTCAGCTGAAGATGGATTCTGGTGGTGGTCCAGTCAGTCAGTAAACAGTTTGGCGGAACGGAGTGTGAGTTCAACGTTCATGGATAGCAGATGATGCACTGTTTGGTTTGGATGGACGCCGTCTGGTTTAAAGAGATATGATCTGTGATCCAGATTTGAAGCTGTTGCAGATTGCTGAATTTACCGTACAAGAAGCGAGGAGATGGAAGTTTCTCGGAGATGATGCACTGTTTCTTTAGCTGTTTGATGGAGTGCATGAGGGGGGTGAAGTCCTTCCTGAGAGTCTCAGATTGCTGAAATTTGAGGTCATTCAATCCTGCGTGGACTATTATTGTGTGAACGGGGGCTTGTGAGCTGGTGGGCAGAGGTGGTGATGTCACGGACGTGCGCACCATTGTGACAGAAGGTGCGGCTTCCGTTAACGCAGACATGCCTGACCATGGACGTTTCCACGATAAAGGAGTCTGGGTGATCTCCACGGCTGTCAGTTCTTGCCGCCAATGTAACCGGACCAGTCGTGGCGAGAGGATGAGCGGAAGCTGGTGTTACACTCGCCGCAGGAGGACTTTGAACATGACGCCCCAATCGAGACCGCAGGTGGAAGTCCCTGGTTGTTTGATTTGATCCCGAGGGGACGTGGAATACATTTGGACGGCGGCGGGTGTCAGAGCGTCTACTCACTGTGTCTCTCTGGAGCTGCCAGTGTTTGGCGGAAGATGAACCTCCAGATGCCGGGAGGACTTCTCTCATGGTCCGGAAAGCAGCGACAGGGCGAGGATTTTGACCGCTGAGTGGAGGAGCGGCTGCCCGGATGTCATCAGATGTAGGAACCGACAGAACATGGAAGCTGTTGGAGAGAACGAGGCCATCACGGTCCGAGGCTTTCTTCCTGCAGCAGACCACTTCAGACCAAAGCGGTTTGGGTGTGGAGCTCCAGGAAGGCCGCGGCGAGGTGTTAGGGTCCCAGAGAACAGTGTCTTGTGCTGCCGCTTTCAGGAAAGCAATGTGCATGGACTGTTGACGTGTTGAGTTCAGCAGAGAATTCAAAGGATCATTCTTAGACTTCAACTTATCACAGAGTTTCTGCATGGCCTTTTTGAGGTTGGTGAACTGTCAGCGTTTGTGGATGCAGTCACGTCACTGTTGGGAGACGCAGCAGCCATCTTGGAAAAGTTCCTGAAAATTAGCTGACAGTTACTAGCTGACATTAATCAGTCACATCCTTGTTTTTCCAGCTGTTCAGTTGTAGTGAGTGACCATCCTGCCCTTTCCAATATGGCATCCAACTATGACTCCTGGCGCTTCTATCCTATATTCCCCCCTTACAGCTTCATGTGACTCAGACTTCACCTGTGGTTTGATTTCGCTGGATCTCAGGTGTGTTTCAACCTTAGCTTCAAAATGTCTCTTTTCATGTTGGTCTCCTGGTAGCCCCTGCCTTCCCCTCAGCGTGGACCCTCAGGTTCTGCAATCTCAGGAACAGGAGAGGTTTTTCAACATCCCAGAGGGAGTCCGCCCTGTCCTGAAGACCTTCAGGATCGAGGTAGTATTCGCAGAATCCTTAAAGCTGCTTCCATTCTCCGAATGAGTCCAGGACCACTCTTTTGTTTCCAGGTGCTGTTCTGGGGGCTACGCGAGCTGAAGCGGGTGCAGCTGTTCGAGGTGGAGCGCCCCATGGTGAAGGTGGAGTGCGCAGGAGAACCACTGAAGTCTGAAGAAATCCAAGACTACAGGACCAATCCAAACTTCAAACAGATGGTCGGCTACATGGATGTGGTCTGTTTCTGTCATCACTGACCAAAATGAACCGGTCACTTTTTCTGCTTCATCCAAACTGTTGTTCACTTCTCATTTGAGCTGTAGGAGGCGATGCTCCGCCCAAATGGTGGGCAGGTCTCTAAGAATGGGCTTATTGAAAAGCATGTCAGAAACTCAAATCTACATCTGGTGCATTCTACAGCAGCATAGCAGAGTGTCTGTGTTTCAGCTGGGACCATGAAAGCAGCTGCTTTTATGCTCAGAAGTTCAGTAAGAATAATCAGCAAAATATGACTGAAAGAAAATACAGAAAAACTGGAGGTTTTTTCTTTTAGCCACAGTTTCTGTGACATTTCTCATAAAATAAGTTTGTCAACAAAGAACCTGAAGTTTGTCAGCAGACCAATGGCACTTTGTGACTTTGACTTAAAATACTGAAAACAAACAAACATTCTACTTTGGGATTTTAGTCATGCAGATAAACTGCACCCACTGCTGCCAGGTACAAATATCATAGAAACGACTGCTGTCTTCCTGAAAACACATATGATCCAGAAAGCTGTGGCAATCCTCCTTCAAAGAACAGCTGACTTATGGATTTCAGGGAAGAGTTTTAATGCCCTGTGACTGTGAGGTTTTCTGAAATCAACAGGGTTCAAATGTGTGTGTGGTGGCGGTCGGGGGAGAGACAAAGTCTGACCATTGACTGTATCTGAGAACTGGACTGAGTGGCCCCTCCTCCCTAACAATCCAAACAGGAATTAGCTGCTGGTTCCAAGAATCCAAAATTGCACAGACTTCTATAGAGAAATAAACAGCTGTTACTCATTCTATTGGTCAGAATATACATTCTTGCTCTGATACTTTTTTAATATCTTCTTGATAATCCTCATTTATTGTGATATTTTTTTATTCAAGTTATAAACTGACCAACCAGATGCATCAGTAAAACTAGGCGGTCTCGCACGTCGAACATTTAAAACCTGTGATTGACAGATTTTCCTTAGCCCGCTTTCAGTGGAAGGGTTGTGGTTTTCTAATAAACTTGCCCCTGATTGGTGAGAATGGTTGCCATAGAAACGAACTACCAACTCAGACCAATCGCTGCTTGCTGATGATGTCTGGCTCCAGCATGGCAACAGCCGTACTGCAAAAAGAATGTTGACTGAGTCGTCTTCGTTGGATTGGTTCTAGTTGGAGATGGAAACAAACGCTTTTCTATGGATGACATCTCTCAGTCCAGTTCCCAAACAGTGTCAATGAGTTAGACTCAGAAATTTAGTGAAATTAGAAAATGATCTGTTCACTGAGTTAAATGTAGAAATAAAACAACATATTTGAAGCACAAACTGCCGACTCTTGACAAACTGTCTCTGTTGGGTTGAATCAGGAGCTGCCAGAGCAGTCCTATCTCCACCCTCCTCTGACGCTGTTTGTGGTGGAGCATCGTGCTTTTGGGCATCTTGCTTTGGTTGGAACCCATGTGGTCCTGAACCTCATGGAGTACGGCCAAAGAGATGCAGAGGAGGAAGAAGAGGGCCAGAAACCAATAAGAACCAATAAAAGCAGCGGTAAGTGTTGCATCCAGATCTGTAGATGGTAAGAAGGCTCGTTTTCTAAGGTTAGTTCTGTGTCTCTGTTATTTACAACATTCATTTATTTCAATCAGAAATGTTTTATGTCTCAAAGCATGTGGTTGTTTTAAAGGGATTCTAATTACTGCCTTTATTTTATTCAACATAACCATGTTTTCATTTTTTCAGAATTGTTCTTCAGAAACAAAAGCCTTTGTTCTCATTATCATCTCCTGTCTGTAGTGAGGAGAGCTTCAGAGAACGTCAAACCTCTGGCCTCAGTGAAGAACATGGGACTCAGTGGGCTGACTGTTGCTCATTCAAAGATTCCTGTGAGTCACAAACCATGGTCTGATTTTTGTTTTACGGATGAGCTGATGTTCCAGCTGTCACTCACAGATGCCTCTAAAGAAGATTTCAAAGAGAACTGAAGAACTGGAGGAGGAGGAGCCAGAGGAGGAGCAGCTGGACTGGTGGTCCAAGTACTACGCCTCTCTGGAGGAGCAGGCGCTGCAGGTAAGTTCTGCTGTGGGAGCTTTATACAGGGTTCTCAAACAGCCCCCTGAGAAAAAACCAGTGCCAAACAATTCTGCCCACCTCGCCACTTCAGCGTACATCAGGAAGCGCACATTCAAAACCTTGACACCGACACGGTACAAAGACTTTTTCCCAAGAGTCTCAATGGTCCTCATTCGGGGAGTAGTCCAGGACAGGAGTATATTCTCATCCTCTTGCCATTTTGAAAAAACCCATGCCATCCACCCACTGTCCAGATGCAGCCGGATCCGTCACATAGGGTTGATAGGTCACGGGCAACGAGAAAGAAAGAAAGACAGACAGAACTAAATCTACACAGTCCTTTAATAATCACATTAAAACAAGAACACACTGTGTATTAAATGTAAAACAAAACACTCCATTACAGAGAAAAAATCAAAACAAAAAAGAGCAAAAAGAAAATAGCATGTAAACCAGCACAGCAGTCGAAACTGAAACACAATGTTATTGTCATTTCCAGTCTAAAACCACATGCCATTAAACCTTTGAAGGCCACCAATCAACTTAAAATAAGAAAATTCAACATTCAAACAGCTTTTCAGAAGTGTAAAGAACATAAAGGGAACATCCACACAACCAACAGAGTCAAGGATTTTTCCTCCTTAACCAAATGGCAAGTTTAGCCGTTGCAAAAATAAAATGAGTGTGCCTGTTTCCTATGGCAGCATACTTGGGGCCAAAAACAAACAATGGGAAAGAAAACACATTGCCTGAGACACCAATTTTTCAAAACTGCAAACAACCCTCTGACCCGGGCCCACACTGCATGCGGTCCAGCTCCGGTGCAGATGCCAGAGTCTTTACATAACTTGAAAAATATAAGAGGCAGTCACTCTGCACCCAGTCCGATTCGGCCTCTTTCTCTCCCGCACTCTGTTTCCGTTTTGTTGGCTTCAAATTTTTGCCAGATGCCAGGGGACTTTTTTATGATGTTGGGGAAAATGACACGACCTAAACCAGAAATCATGCGAGCGAGTGTAAACTGCATCTGGTACATTTTTCAAAATAAAACCTATTTTCTGCGTAACACAGTCAAGTATGTACATTTAAGCTTTATATTAGACAAAAGTGTTAATACAAGTTTTGTTCTTACTCACTGTATGAAGAAAAGTCACGCAGAAAAAAAGTGTTGTGAATAGAATCCAGAATCGCGGCGGAATGACGGTTTGTTTACTAATTCTTCCTCTATAAATGGCGGGTTATCTCGTGAACCCACGTGAGTTCAGATGTTTGCGAGGTCAGCAGCAGGGCCTATCTGCAACAGGATCGCAAGCCATCTATTGCCAAGGTGAGTCATTTGGCGTAGCTAGACCGCTCCACAGCCGCACTGGAGCCGGACCGCATGCAGTGTGAGCCTGCCCGTTTTTCCACGGGAGCTTTGTACAGGGATCTCCAACAGCCCCTCGGGGAAAACCCGGCACCAAAAAAACCAGTCCACCCCGACACTCTGACGTCGACAAGGGAGCGCACATTTAAAACCTTCACAGACACTAGGTAGAGGGTCTTCCTTCCCATTGTCTCCAAATTCCCCATCCGTGGGGATGTCCAAGATAACAGTCTACTTCCATCCTCCATCCACTCCTCACGGGATGGAGAGACCTGCATTGAAGGGAAGGGAAAATCCATCCCATCCACCCATTGTGAAACGACTGAAGAATCTCTCACATACCATCGCAGGTTCTCAGGTAAGGACTGGCAAACCTCATCCACTATCCTCTGCAGCGTCCTGATGGAATGGAACCTGCAGCCGCAGCAAGCTCAGATAGAGATGTCTTTAGGAGATGTCTGAGCTTCACGAAGCCAACTTCCCTCAGTCTGGAGCCCACGGTTACAAAAGACAATGTTTGTGAAGAGAGAAGCCCACTGCCGAACAGTGGTTCCTCAAACAGCCACAGTCCAGGGGTTAAAACAGCACTCCTTTGGCAAAGCAAAAGTCTCCAATCATCCAGGACAGGCTGATAAAAAGGTGGAACTCCCATCACATCCAAGTGCGTGTGTTGAATAAGAAACAGGTGTTTGTCATACCCCAGGTTACCAGCTTTCCGCAGCACGGGCAGTATCCGTCCATGGCAGACCAGGACGGTAGAGGAGACGCTGAATAGTCCTCAGCCTGAAAGCCGCCACACGCAAACAGATGTCAACCAGTCCCTTTCCGCCCACCTCAACCGGAAGATAGAGGACGACGGCCCTCAGCCAGTGGTAACCAGACCAGAAAAGGTCCACCAAGGTCTTCTGAACTGCTGAAATAAGGCTTGCAGGAGGAGACAATACTGTCAGTCTGTGCCAGAGCATCGAGGCAACAAGATTATTGGCAACAAGAGTTCGACCCCGATAGGAAAGCTGTGGTAGCAGGTATTTCCATCTAGACAGTCTGGCACACACCCGCTCCATGACACCCTCCCAATTCTTTTGTTGATAATCGTCCGTGCCTAAAAACACTCCCAAAAATGAGATACCTTCAGAGACCCAATTGAGGTCCCCGGGTAATATCGGCAACAATGCATCCACCCAGTGCCCTAAACGCAGTGCAGTGCTCTTCTCCCAATTAACTTTAGCCGAAGACGCTTTCTGGTAGACTGCTCAGAGCAGTCACAAAGAAGACTGACATCTTTCTGATGGCGCACAAGAACGGAAATATCATCAGCATAGGCAGAAACCACGATTGACAGCTTGTGGAGGAGCCCAGGCAGTTCAAACCCCATGAGCAAGGGTTCAATGGCAATGGTGTATAGTTGACCTGAAAGAGGACATCCCTGTCGAATACCTCTTTGGAAAGACACAGGACGACTTACTTAACCCCCCCACCCACCTTAACCAAAGAAAAAGCCTGTCTATACAAAAGACTCAAAAGAGAAATGAAACCTTCCCCAAAACCAAAAGCTTTCAAAGCGGAAAATAAATAAGAGTGATCAACTCGGTCAAAGGCCTTTTCTTGATCCAGAGAGATCAGCAAGAGAAACAGAAAGAAAGAACGAACCCCATTCCTTTCCAGCAGAACAGCTTCCTCTCAAAGTGTGTTTTTAATGATGTATTTTCCCTTTTTTCTGGGATGAATGTCAAGATAAAAACTCATTACTATGAAGCCTTCAATAAGTGTGATTTCTGTCAGCAGGATGCTGAGAAGATGGAGATGGAGGAACAAGTGGAGACAGGTACAGTTTATGGCTGCAGAGGTTTCCATTGCAGATCTTTGCTCTGAGAACATTTCACATGTTCAGATACAACAAAAACAAAACTCTATTACATCTTTCTGCAACCATCTGAACAGAACACGTTTGATGGGGAGAAAAGTCAAATGCTGGTTAGAAAGCAGTAAAAGCTAGGAGGGTTTTTCATTCTGACATTATTGCCTCTGCTTCAGGAATCAATGAACCCTTTTTAAGACATTGGGTTCTTTACTTGATTCTCATGGGAGTGGAAACCTGATTGAAAGTTCTGGAAATTTGCTGGTATCAGGTCCTCTCTTATACTGTGTTCCAGGTATTCTCCTCCAACGTCGCCTGCACCAGTAGCTAAACTTAATTCCTTTTCATCTGTGTCCCTGGTTGACTTAAAGGGTGGTGTCAGAGCTAAAGCCAGCCAGCTCTTGTGATGTAATGCCACCATGGATTTTTCAGAAAGGTTTTGCAGTGATAGCACCAGCAGTGTTGACAATAGTAAACACGAGTCTTGCTTCTAGTCAGGTTCCACTCAATTTTAAACAAGCAGTAAAAGGCCACTGTTAAAAAAACAGGAGTTGAATGCCACAATATTGTTAAATTATAGACCAATATCCAACTACCTTTTTGTGCAAGGATTTTAGAGAACATTGTATATAAACAGTTGGTCTCCTTAAACGCTCATGAGATCCTAGAATCTTTTCAGGTCTGGGAGTATTACAGAGACTACACTATTAAAAAGGTTCAAGACGGTTTGTTAGCAACAGACAAGTGTGAGCTGGTTGTTCTTTTATTATTAGATCTAATGACAGATTTTGACACAGTTGACCATGAGATTTTAATTGATTGGCTGGAACACTGGGCAGGGCTTTCTGGGGGAGCACCCCATTGGATGAGGTCTTACTTTGGATGTCTGCTAACTTTCTTGGTTTTAATGAAACCAAGACTGACGTGATTCCATGATGGTCACAAGGATCCTGGTCTTGACCTCTTCTCTCTTTTGAGCAGTCAGTAATCTCAGAGTGAGACTTTAGCTGCCTTTAAACTGGACCTCCAAATAAATGCCGTAACCAGGTCATGCTTTTTTCAGCTGTGACGTCTGGCTAGGATCATGTCTTTTCTATCAAAGTCAAACCTTGAAATTGTCATGTGTGCTTTTATTTTCCAATCAAATGCAAGTTCCTGGGGGACCGTGCCTTTGCTGTGTTGGCTCCTAAATTCTGGAACAAACTGCCACCGGCTATGAGAGAGGCTACCCTCTTGCAGAGCTTTAAGGTTAAGTTGTTCCTCCACGACCGTGCATTATTTTCTTCCTAGCTCACCTTTTATTGTTTTTAGTCTTGTGTTTAACAGTTATTATCTTTTTATTGTTGTCTTCTTAAACTTTGGTGTTATTGTTTTTAGCATTTTACTATTTATTAATATAATATTGTGCACCGCATATTTGGCCTCCTTGAATGGTGGTGAAAGGTGCTCTATAACTGAATAATGAATGAAAAGTTCTTACAGGAGGCCGTGGAGGCATCTGTGATGGCTGCAGGTTTACAAGGGTAATAATTGCATTAAATGAAGAAACACAGGTTTCTTTGATCTGGAGGTGTGTGGAGACGTGACACCTGAGGGCAGCTCCAGGATTTTCCTCTGGGGTTGCTAAGTGACTGTAAGGAGTCTAATTTGTTTTTAAATGAAATAACATTTCCAAGAAAGAAAATAACAGAAGTGCATATGCATATGATGGTAATTAAATCTAGATTTATCTGTGTTCTCGTGTCAACCGATTGCACTTTTTAACTTTATAAACTGTCAAAGTCAGAGGAAAGAGATATTGTGATAGGAAAGCAAACAGTCATTTATTTAAGAGGAGCTGTTGAGCGTCCACGAGGGAACCAGCGTTAACCGCCTCTGCTTTGCTGTGCAGCAAATTTGCTTCTAAATTTGCTTCAATACCAGCGTTTTTGGTGGCCAAAATGACGTTCTTGACACCCCTTGTCCTGGTGATTTATGATACTTTAACTCGACGTCTGTCCAAAAATGTGTTCAAAAACTTGACATGCCATCCACGTGTGGGAGGAGCTACTGCCAAATGTTTTCAGCCTACATGGAGAAGTGTCTGTGTATATCTCATTACAATGTATGGAAGGCAGAGGATGATCAGAGGGGTAAGGTTGTGGTTGAATTAGGGTTAGGCTGACTCTTTCAAAGCCAAATTTACAATTGGGTCATTCTGGAGAACATTTATTTGATTTACCACATTTCACAGTATCCACAAACAAAATGCTGAAACATGTAGATTTTTACTACATTTACATGTCTTCAGACCAAATCTACAGAAACTAATAGAAGAGAATGACTCAAAATAGTTTTGAAAAGAACAAATCAGTCTGGAGTAACCCTGTTATCGATAAATACATAGAAGAAAATCAGAGAAATGAAGGGTTTCTTTTCATGAATTTTGAATACAAAAAAACACACCAAGGTGAACGCTACAGACTAACAGACACAGCTGTGGAGGACGCGCTCTCAGCACACACGCTGGTCAAACCTGTACCTGTAAATGAAGTCCGTTGGTCTATCCTCCTGGACAAAAATCTGATTTTAGCGCCAAAGTCTCCTTTTCTTCTTTCAGTTCTAGAAGTATCAATAAACGTATTGTTCAGCATCGGTCATCTGTTCATTATTACTTCAAGTTTTGAATAAAAGTCCAACTTTGAAGCTTTTTTTTTACATTGCTTCCACCATTTTGCAGCCAGTCAGAGCAAAACGTAAAATCCAGGCTGTTATTTAAAATTCCAGTCCCATCAGTTGTCACAAGCCTAGGTGTGTGAAGTTAGTTCTCCACATTTGACCCAACCCCTAGGGGAGTGGTGAGCTGCAGACACAGCAGCGCTTAGGAACCATTTGGTGTTTTAACCCCCCGATCCAAACCCATAATGCTGAGTGTCAAGCAGGGAGGCATTGGGTCCATATTTACTCTATGGTACGACTTGGACTGGATTTGAACTCACGGCCGAGGGGTACTTTGCTAGAAGAGGGGTGCGTCTTGACTGCACCCCTCTGCTGCTTCCCGTCACTTCCCCCCTCTGGCTCAGCTGCTCCTCTGGATCTGGCGCCGCTTCACCTCGAGCTGCTTTAGTCGGTGGGCGTTCTGGCATGTTCTTCCGGCGTCGGTCTGGCGCTTGCTTCTCCTGCTCTGCCAAAGCCTGGTCCTTCTGGGCCTGTGGACATTTTTCATCGCCAGAGGTTATGGTTTCTGTTTGAGTACAAGGGAAGAAAGAGATGCTATGATTCTCTATTTTCTATAGACAGAACAACTCTGAATATGGAGGACAATGAAGAAGAGGAAGAGGAAGAAACTGTTCTGGTTGAGATTGAACCTCCCAAACGAAAAAAGATTGCAACACTGAAGGTATGAAGTCCAGACTCCTGACAAACACCTCATGTCGTTTTAGTTTCCACGTGAGTCTGAATGTTTACACAGAACCCTCTGGACTTTGTGTGATAAACGATCAGAATTGGATTAATTCTACAAAAAGAAGTTCTGTATTAGTGACATTCTCTGGATCGGCCAAGAACATCTGTGGTATTTCAATGTCTAGATCCAAACTTTATGAAGAGCTCTTGAAGTCTCCGTTGCCCCTCAGTCATCCTTCTTTAAAGAGCTGAGGAGTGTGTGTGAGGGGTCATCTATTGTGACTGTAGTTCTGTCAGAAACAGATCAATAAAAGGAAATGTCAAATAAAGAATCATTGATTTGACTGAGTCTTTAGCATTTAATTAAGCTGTATGAATCAAACCAAAGTTGATCTTTTGTTAAAACAGATTCACCTCCAGGTGATCCTTTCTCTGGTGTTTACAGCTCTATGAAGGAGACCTGGAATCAGAATTCAATGACTTCCAGGACTGGCTGAGGGTCTTTCCTTTGTACAAAGGCAGAGCTGAGGATGATGACGAAGACAGGCTCATGGGAAAATTTAAGGTAGCACTCATCAAGGCTATTGCAGTAGGAGTGACTGAGGGTTTTCATCCCCTTAACTCTGCTTTGTTCCTCATAAATGCTCAGCTGTCCTCTCAGGACCTCCACTGCTTCAGCTGCTGATTACTTCCTGTTTCAGGGAGTTGTTCTCAACAGAGATTACATTCTTTGTGTCATCTGTGAGTCACTTAAAGTATATAAACTTTTACTAAAATGAGGTTTAGATAATCCAGCCTCTTTGATCTGGATTATTATTACAGTTTTGTGACTCTAAGGGGGCTTGTGCAGCATGGTGTAAACTTTGTACAGCGCTTTGTACAGCGCTTTGTACAGCGCTTTGTACAGTCCCATTCACCCATAAACACACTGATGATGGCTCCGCTGCTGAACACTGGCGCCAACTTTCCATCAGAGGCAATGTGGGCTTCAGTGTCTTGACAGAGGACACCTTCACACATGGGCGGGCAAGGCGGGAATCGAACCTGCAATCCTCCGATCAGAGGCCGACCGCCCTTTCCACTGCCGCCCCCATATCTGAAAATGACATTTTTATGACTAAAACAAGATGAAACCAGCAGAGATCTTACAGTGAGACGTTGGTGTCATTCAACAGGAGTGCATGACAGCTGCTGACAAGAACAAAACAGGAGAACTTTAGTCCCTCTGGCCCCCCTAATTAGCACTGTCACCTCATGGGGGTGGGTGGTCTTTGTGCACCTCTCCTGGGCCTGTTGGTTGGGTGGGGGGCCATGCTGGGGCGTGGGGTTTGTGACATCCTTTCGGGTGTGGCTGGGTCGGCCTGTGCCCCGGTTGATCGGGGCTGCTCCCAGCCTGGGTGGGGCGCTCGCCTGTGTCCTCATCTGTTGAACAGGACAGATGGAGTGCATGACAGACTGTTGGCTGATGCAGTTTGACCTTCGACCTTTGTCCGTGTGAGATGTCCTCTCAAAGCTCTCCCCCCAGGGCTCCTTTTTGGTTTATCCCATTGATCCAGAGGATGTAGGGGACCCCACTTCTCAGATCACCAGTGGAATCCCCAAAAACGTGCCGGTCAAAGTCTTAGTCCGGGTCTACATTGTGAAGGTTGGTAAACCAAACACATCGACGTGTCAGTTTCTGCTTTTATCCTGTCTGTGCTCCAAATCGCACGCTAGCTTCTTCTGTCCTGCAGGCCACCAGCTTGGCTCCTGCAGACCCAAACGGGAAGGCTGACCCCTACCTGGTGGTGAAGGTGGGAGATCAGAGTTTGGACTCCAAAGATCGATACATCCCAAAGCAGCTCAACCCAACTTTTGGAGAGTCAGTGCTTGTCTGTCTACCTGTCCAGGTGTCACCTGTCTGTCCTAACAGCCTGTCTCTGACCTTCAGGGTCTTTGAACTCAGCGTGTCTTTCCCTCTGGAGACAGAGCTGATAGTCTCGGTCGTGGACCACGATCTTATAGGATCTGATGATGTTATCGGCGAGACCCGGATCGACTTGGAGAACCGCTTCTACAGCAGGCACCGGGCCTCCTGCGGTCTGGCTCTGTACTACGACACGTTGGTATCTCTAAACACTTCTTTGCCTCAAGGCTCCCAGAAATGTTGTTCTGACCCACAACATGATGGGTAGAAGTGGGTTGATGAAGCCATCAGCTTCATAGGGCTGATGATGCCATGCACTTCCCCTGCTGGAACAACCACCCTGCAGATCTGAGCATCACAGTCTCATGCACATGTTCTTACTTCCTGAAAGGCGTCCTGTTAACTGCAGTGACAGAACGGTGGTGGAAACTAACCCTCAGACCAAAGCACTGAGGTGACGCATAGTCAGCTGCACAGAACATACGAGTCTGCCTTCTTCTTGACCGGATGCTGGTTAGAAGATCTGAATTCTGAAGTCCTGAAGTTTTTAGACACAGTAGTTTCAGTCCCAGCAGAAAAGCACATAAACATCCCTTACATCACTCCTGTGATACTTTTAGAATTCTTTCCAAATCATAGTAAATGTTGTATATTTGTACAGTGTTTTACTACCTTCCTAGAAAGCCGAAAGCGCTTTACAGTCACAGTCCCATTCACCCATAAACACACTGATAGCGGCTTGCTGCTGAACACTGGCGCCAACCTATAACCACCCAAGTGTCCTTGGGCAAGACATTAGACGACCGCTCTACCGCTACACCACAACCATCCCTACAGAAATAGAAGACAGCAGAAAAGGGACCAGTGGGGGGGGTTAGTATGGTTTAATGATGATGCCTGTTAATATCAAAAGAGAGGATAGCACCAGAGGACAAACCGTCAGCTTTGAATGGTTTAGTCCAAATAAGAACAAACCTGTCTAAAAACAGCAGGTTAAAATCCATCCAGACTACTGCAGCAGCAGGAAATGAAGATCCGTAATTTAAACGAAAGTGAAGGAACATATTTGATGCGTCACTGAACACAAACACAAGCACGTTTTTTAATCTGTTAAGATTCTTTCTGCTTAGAACAGTTAGGCTGTAATATAAGCCTTACTGAAGATGTTCTGAGGAAAGTGTTACTACAAAGTCAATACAATGCCGTGTCATATGTTACTTTCGTTGTCATTCCGTTTAGCGTTGGGTATAACATGTGGCGTGATGCCAAGAAGCCTTCAACCATCCTGGCTGAGCTCTGCAGGAAAAATGGAATTCCATCTCCTGAATACAGGACGTCTGAAGTGAAAGTGCTCCAGAAGATCTTCAAAATACCAGTCAATGCTGTTCCAGAAGGTAAGACAGACAGGCGGGTGGGCAGACCAACCGGTGGAGAGACAGACAGGTAAAGGCTGCCATTGAGGATCCATTGACTTCACTGAAGCACCTCCTCACAGCACTAAGACCAGGATCAGGCAGTTTGACCTTCTTGCCATGGAGTTGGTGCCATCGCCACCATCAGCTCTGACAGAGATGTTTTTGTCGTCAGTTCTACTGAAGAAGAACCAGTGTACCCCAGAGGAGGAGGCAGAGAAAGAAGAACATGCTGCTCTCTACGTGTTGCACCACTGGGGGGAAATGGAGGAGTTTCTCCAAGGAGCCGGTAGAGCCGTCCCGTTGGTGCCGGAGCATGTGGAAGTCCGATCTCTTCTGACCCAAGACAAACCTGGACAACCACAGGTACGAAGACGAGCAGAATGTCTGATCTGAGAGAAGAACGGCTGCTGCTGAAACAGTCCCTGAAGAACAGGAATGAGTCATGAGGATCTTCTGTCTTCTTTAGTTCCTTAGTTTCACCACTAGGGGCCACTATTGAAATCTTTCTTGCGGTTGCATTTGTTGGAGGTTAAAGGAGTTGCTGTGATTTTTTTCTTCATTCGTTTCCTGTGAACTGTCTCCTGTCAGCAGAATCTCTGTGTTTTCATTTGTGTGTTTGTGGGTCATTGGTACTACTTTGTGCTGCAGGGTCATCTTCACCTGTGGGTGGACATGTTTCCCACTGATATTCCAGCCCCGCCCCCTGTGGATATAAAGCCACGCCTTCCTGAAAGGTCTGTCATCACACCTTTGTGACGTTGAAAAAAACCTGACATTTGAGGTTTTGATTGGTTGCCATTATGATAAAAACAGGTACGAACTGCGAGTTATAATCTGGAACACGGATGACGTTTTCCTGGATGATGTCAACCCCTTCACTGGTGACCCCTCCTCTGACATCTACGTAAAAGGGTCAGAATAACCTGCAGCAATAAACCTGGACGGGCTCGGTCTGCTCTGGGGTCATTTGTAACCGCAGTGTGGTGTCGGTTTATTTCTCTTAGATGGATTAAAGGACTGGATGGAGACAAACAGGAAACTGACGTCCACTTCAACTCTCTGACAGGAGAAGGAAACTTCAACTGGAGATTTGTTTTCCGCTTTGACTACCTTCCCACTGAGGTGCAGCTCATCGTCTGACAGACACTCAGCCAGATTATTACAGACTACAAATGATACCTCACACTTCAGAGTCTAGATGGAAATATATGATGAAAGTGTGGCTGTGTGTACGACTACTCTTGTCATGGGTCCTAAAAAATGTTCAGAGCTCTTTTCTTCCATTTGTCACAACTTTTTTTATTCTAATCCAGCCATCATTTTCAAACTGAAAAGACCCTGGAGTCTTTTTCACCATTATGTTGTTGAAGATGAGACCCAAACCCAATAAAGGGAAACTCCAGGAGAGTTTCTGCAGGATTTTGAGAGATTAACCACAGATGATCCAGCACTGCCTGTAATCTGCTCCCATCTGTTTCATTGTTTTAAAGTTCTGTGTATGAAGCCAAACGTATGAGACTTTCTTGTGCTGCTCAGGATTAAAAAAGGCAGGAAAGCAGAAATCTGACTAATGAACACGTGTCTTCATTTAGAAAGAGGTGGTTTTTAAGAAGAAGGAGTCCATCTTCTCCCTGGAGGAGTCAGAGTTTCGTGAACCAGCTGTTCTGATGCTGCAGGCGTGGGATTATGATCGCATTTCTTCCAACGACTTTCTAGGTTTGGTTCACTCAAACTCAACTTTTTCTGAGCTTTTCTTTAAAAACGTAACACTGGACCTGAACTGAAGTCCTTGCAGGTTCTGCCCTGCCTTTGCAGTTACCCCTCTTGACCAGCATCCTTTTGTTTCCCCTCTCAGGCTCCATAGAGCTCCGCCTCAGTGAAATGGTCCGGCCTGCCAAGACGTCCAGCAAGTGCACGATTGAGATGGCCAAAGATCGAGCCACTCCCCGCTTCTCTATCTTCAGAGCCAAGAAGATGAAGGGCTGGTGGCCACTGGTGCGCATGAAGACAGCAGAAGATTTTCAGAGGGAGGAGAAGGACAAGAGGAAAAGCAGGAAGAAAAAAAAGAGCAAAGACAAGAGGAGCAAGCTGAGACAGGAGGACATCCAGTACACGGACAACTTAGGCAACACTTTCCTGCTGATGGTAAGAAACCTTTATTCCTGCTTTCTGTCAGGTGACATCTGAGCTTCAGATCTTCATTCTTGAAACATTTCGCCGCTCATTCATGCGGCGTCTGACTTAACTTCAACATTTTGTTTGTCATTCAGTACTGTCCTATAGAACAGTGGTCCCAACCACCGGACCGCGGAAGAAATCCATTTGTTTTGAATCCCAAAAACCTTTTATTCTGAAAATAACTGGATTCTCTCAGCTTCACATTCAACTATTTGAGTTGTAAAGTTTGGTCAGAGGAGCAAAATGACTACATCTGAACGTGCTTTTATTCTGAAAAATCTTTTATTTTGAAAATCGACCGGATTCTCTCGATTCCTTTCAGTCTGCGGGTTTGCAACACCCGAACAGTTGTATGTGAACCTTTCTTTGTTAATGGGATCAGAGCAGGAACTGAGAGAAGATCAGGAAACAACTTCAAGACAAAAATAAAAGCATGAAACTATCAGGAGTTCTGATTAAAATATGGATTTATCCTTCTGCTCTTTATATCAAACCTTACAAACTGAACCTCAGCAAAAGTGAGCTTTTCCCCATCAATCATAAAGCGTATGCTTTGGACTATTCAAACCTGCCTTTCAGAATGAAAAACCACAAGTTTTCATGTCTGGGAGTATCAATCACAAAGAAACAAAAAGATCTATTCAAAGAAAACGTCAATTCCTTATTGAACCAAATTAAACGAACATCGACACAGTGGTCACCTTTATTTATGTCACTGGTGGGCCGGATCAATTCTATAAAGATGAATTTCCTGCCCAAATTTCTGTACTTATTTCAATCCTTACCGGTTTTTATTCCCGCGTCCTTTTTATCCAGCTCGATTCGGCTCTTTCCTCCTTTATCTGGCAGGGAAAACGTCCCCGTAGTAGCAAAGTCCATCTCCAGAAGACCAAGTCCACCGGCGGGCTTGCCCCTCTCTATTACACTCTATTACTGGGCTGCAAACTTGCGCTACATTGCATCCTGGTCATTTTATGCTGACCAATGTGGTGTCCCCAACTGGGTGGCAATGGAACTACACCTGCCCGGAAACATCTCTCTTCCTGCATTGCTGGGTTCCTCTCTCGCTCTCCCTTCCATGGCACACATCTGCAACCCAGTGGTTAAACTCTCTCTAAGGATATGGGGTCAGTTAGGAAGTATTTTGGTCTGCATGGTTTTCCCTTTTGAGCCCTATCACTTTGAATCATCTTTTCATACCCTCCCTCCACAACATGGGTTGTTGGGAGTGGTGCAAGAAGGGCATCAAAAGCTTTAAAGATCTGTTTTTGGATAACACCCTGGCCTCATTAGAGCAGTTAAGCAGAACATTTGGTCTCCTACAGTCTGATTTTTTGAGATATCTGCAAGTAAGACGGCATCTCCACTCTTTCAGGCCTGGCCTTGTCACTCTCCCAGACTCAACAATCGTGGAAACCATCCCTCTCCTGAACCCGTCCCATAAGAGACTCATTTCAGTCCTCTACAACCAGCTGTCCAACCTAAAATCTCACAATGTGGTCCAAATCAGGGCAGCCTTGGAGGAGGATCTAGGCGTGTCCTTACCTCCAGAAACCTGGAATTCAGAGCTTAGACAAGTGAACTCATCATCTCTTTGTGCCCGTCCCTGTTTAATCCATTTTAAAGTTCTACACAGATTACATATCTCAAAGTCTAAACTGGATAGATTATCTAAACATCAGTCCTTACTGTGACAGATGTAAAACTGGTGAAGCCACACTCATTCACATGTGCTGGTCCATCCCTCAGCATGTTTTAGATGGAAGTGTTTCTAACCTTATCCTGGATCCTCAAAGCCGCGCTGCAGCCAAACCCTCTGACTGCTCTGTTTGGGTAGTCAGTCAGTCAGTCACCTCCCTCCCTCCGTCTGGCTCCCGGTTCAGCCGTTCCCCTGGATCTGGCCCTGGCTGTGGGCATCCTCCAGGGCCCAGCGCTGGCTTCTCTCCCTCCATGTTCCTCGTGTGTCTGGATATCCTTCTGCTCTTTATTGGGTCTCTGATTGGGCACACCGGAGCCCAATCAGGCAGCAATGAGGTGCTCAGTTCAGGAAATATTCAGCACTGAGAGGTAGCTTTAAAAGAAGTTGAAGAAAAAAACTGTTCACCTGTTACATTTAAATAATCGATTTGTTGGTTACATTTTGTTACTGAAATTAATTTCTTTTAATGAGATGATCTTATTATAGTAAAATAATCCGTTTTTTAACCACTCCTGACACCACACAACATTAATTCTGCTTTAATTATGTTTATGTTTTTTGTTTGTATGTTTTTTTTTTAATCCTTCAAAATGCACACGTCAGATGTGAGTGAAATGATGATCAGATCTGTGGTCAGAACTGTTTATTGTTTGGTTTAAAGCACATGTTCTTCTTCAAGGATACTGTTTCTTTATCATTGCACGCACACACACCCGACCGCAGCATAATCCTCATGGGTTGACCGGTCCACAGCCACAAAAAGGTTGGGGACCACTGCTAGAGGGGCTCAAAGGAATTCTAGCCAATAACATTGGTAGCAAAAATCTTCTCAGCAAACATTTGAAGTCGCTCACTCTAATTCTCTGTCCCACTCTCTTTCTAAAAGGGAAAGGTTGAGGCGGAGCTTCAGCTGGTCACGCTAGAGCAGGCAGAGGGTAACCCTGTGGGGCGGGGCCGAAAGGAGCCAGAGCCGCTGGACAAACCAAAGTAAATGCAAACACACTCACAGATTTAGTCTTTTACTGATGATCACTAAAAGTTCTTCATCCAAATGACAATGTGTTGAAGTGAAGATTTTTGAACTGAAATGATCCTCAGAACTAAGTTGTGCTGACGGAACACCCCCAGTAGGGCCTCCTATGAATGAAAGGTCAAAGGTGAAAAACCAAACAAATTGTGGTTTAGAACCCTCCAATGAGTATCCAACAAGAAGTTTCAAGTTTACGTTACCTGGATTGGGCCGCGCTCTGGAGCCAGGCTTGCAGGCTGGGGGCCGAGGCTTTTCCCAGTGGGATCTCTCTCCTGTAGGCTCACCACCGGCAGAAGAGTTCAAAAGGGTCCGGTGCTTTGTGGTATGGGTGGATGTCAAAGGTGATGGTGGGGGTGTGAGCTTATTCCTGAGTCGGAGGCGAAGGCTGGAAAGGCAGAACTTCAAACAGGTGAGTTCAAGAAGGTCAAGTAGTGTCTCTGCTGCTGTTTGGAGCTGTGGCTGTAAGGTTTGGATGCCTTTTATGGTGGCAATCCCTGAACTTGAGCCTGGTTGGTTCTGGAGGTAGCTGACAGGCTCCGGCAGTCTAAGCGAGCTGCAGCCAAGGCTGTTGCAGAGGCACCAACTCGGTCCTGGGAGAAGTTAGGTGAGGCCATGTTGAGGGATTATCGGTTGCACTCATAGAGATTTTGGCAAAGCACTCGGAGCCTCAGGAGAACATTGCTGATGTTCTCTGACACAACATTTGATACCGACTGGACCAAACGCTGCGTGCAGCTGGAGAATCTTCATCCACTGAGTTGGGGCTCCTCATCTTCCACCATGGATCAGATGTCTGTCAGATCAATGCCAGATCTCTGCCAAACAAAACCATCTTGACTAACTTCTTCATTTCCCGGGAACTGGATTTTCCATTACTGTCCGAGACGTGGCTTTGTGTCAGAGACTTCACGCCGTTCTCTGAACTTCTTCCTGCTGCCTGTGGATTCATCCGCTCTCCTCGAGCTGCAGGTAGAGGTGGAGGAGTTGCTGCGGTTTTTCTGTTCACACTTTTCTTGTCAGCAGCTTCCAGAAGACACTTTCTCCAGGTTCTGCTCATGGAAATTACACGTCAGTCTCCAGTTCTCTGCGTGCTGATCTACAGCCGCCCCAGTTTAATAAGGACGTTCTTCAGGACTTTACAGTCTTATTGTCTGAGATCCTTTTAAAGTATGATTGGATTTGAATTATTGGAGATTTTATTCTTCATGTGTGTTGTGAGACCAAATCACTAATGAAAGACTTGATCAGTTCTTTTATTCTGGAACAGATGGTGAGCCGCTGCACACATGAGGAAGGACACATGCTGGATCTGGTTTTAACTCTGGGTTTACCTGGAGATCTCAAGGAGATTGTTGGTGCCTGTTTTTCTGATCATCTGCTCGTTTTGTTTGACTTTTATCTTTTAATGCTGCCACCTCTCCCGCCGTCTGATAAATGCGCAGACTGTGCTGCTGTTCACAGCAGCTTTCTCTGCCTCTGAGCTTCCCTCTTTGGATGCTCAGTAAGGAAAAGTTGATGATCTCCTGGAGGATTTGAGCTCTGCTTGTTTGGGTATCACAGATGTGATCCCTCCTTTTATGGTTAAATGTGGTAAACCGGCCCCGGAGCCTTGGTTCAGTGATCACACACGCGCTCTGCTGCTGTCGCACGGAGCGTAAATGGAAAAAAGACGTCTCATTAGAGTTCTTAAAAAACTCCTTGACTGAATATCAGACTGATGTGAAAGAACGGGTTCATGTCAGATGTTGTCTGAGAACATCAGCAAACCTGAGAGTCGTTTAACTTTTTAAAATCTCTTTTCAGTCCCTGTGATTTCTCCTGCCTGACGTCTTCTGTTTTCCTCTGTCAGGTTTTTACCCTCTGCTTGTACCCAGGGTCAGATAATGGGGGGTCTTGGCCCCACTGGCCCGGTCCATAGTACGGCCCTGCTTGCACCCCGAACCCTTCTCTTTTAACTGAGTCACCTGCTGAAACACTGAAATGGTTCTCCTCAGGTTGTGCAATGATCTGCTTTCAGCTGTTGATTCTGTGTCAACACTGTTTTCATCCTTCTGGATTTCACTGCTGCGTCTGACACAGTGGATCACAGTGTTTTATTATCACAACTGGAGTCTGTTGGTGTGAAGGGCACAGCACTCAGCTGGTTCAGGTTCTGTTTATGTTAGAGGGACTGCTTCCTTCCTCAGAGGGTCCACTCAAACATGGTGCACCCCAGGGCTCAGTTTTAGACTCTTTTATTTTCGCTTTACCTGCTGCCACTGGGGTCAATTATTAGAAAATACAGAGTATCATAACATGACATCCAGGTCTACCTTCCCATAAGATCTGATGGACCTGAGTGTTTTGAGAATCTACAGAAGTTCTTAGCAGACGTAAAATCCTTGATGAAGCTGAACTTCCTCTGTCTTAATGAAACACTGACCTGCTGACAGGTTGTTGGACCAATGGCAGTTCAGGCACAAATGACGCCCTGGGCAAGCCATGCCAGTAGCACCCCTCGGTCCCCCCATAAACCCCCCCACGCGCACACACACAATTACAACCCAGAAACATACAGCTTGTAATTTTCTTAGAGCTTATAGGACTAAAAGTAAAAATAACTCTTCTAAGGATAACCTCGCACGTATGTTTGCTTAAGTTTTAAAATCATTTCCATTATAAGATTCAAACCTGGTCTGCTTCTCTTAGTAGAAACTAAAAATGTACCACAAATATTTTAGAAGTGCATCTGGTGGAGCAAAATGAGTTCAACTTTCTTGATTTAATTTTAGAATTGCTGACATTGTTTTGTTGCTGTTATATTTCTTACCAGTGACACACTGACATTTAAAAAATGATTCTTGAAACCATTGGCAGTGTAAAGATGGTCATTATAACTCTTTGCTCCATCAGAACCACGAGGTGGGAAAGGCCTGTTTTTTTGTATACTACTTTGTTTACAAGATTCCAAGTATTCTTAATGTTCTTGCATGATTTTGCCAATCTTTCTGAGTAATATTTATTTGTAAGTTTTTCAACAACTTTAACAACAAATTGATATTTGAGCATTTTGTTTTTCAGTCAAAATGGATTCATAACAAACATGTTCTGTCTTCTCTCCAGCCGTCCCACCACCAGCTTCAACTGGTTCATCAACCCAATGAAGACCTTTGTCTTCCTCATCTGGAAGCACTATAAGAAGTACATCATAGCCCTGCTTATCATCCTCATCCTGACGCTCTTCCTGGTTCTGATCCTCTACACGCTGCCGGGGGAAATCAGCTCCCTCATCGTGAATGGATGAAGGAGGAAGAAGCCTCTGATGCTCCCGCTTCTCCTGCTGTCTTTGCATTTCAGGTGCTGGTAAATGTTCATTGTTTGCCTGTAAAGCTGCAGCTCAGTGACAGACATCGACATGGTCCCAAAGAAGCTTTAGTTTCATTTTAATGTTCAAAGTTTTCTGCTGTGAAAGAAACTTTACATGAAATAAACTGCTTTGTTTTCGGATTGTCAAACGCAAACTTCACTTACAGTTGAAACAGTCTACGCTGAGGGCGGGGGCACTGAATGCAAGTGATGAACTCTTCTTCAGCTGACACTGGAACTCACGTAAAGATGACCGAAGCAGAAAAAAACATCCTTTTGCTTTTGCAGTGCTTTTATCCCTGTTTGTTTTAATAAAGTTTTTCAAAGAGGTGGGGCAGTTTGTGGGAGGATGAGCATGAATTTCCTTTTTCAAAGAATTTCTCTGTTCAGTTTTAAGCAGCAAACCCAGCTGCTGAAGTCCACTCCCATCTCTGGTATGTTCCAGGTTTTTCTTTGTTTTTTTGGGAAACATTTTATTCAACAGAAGAACTTCCAAAACCGTCTGAGTGGAGAGAACTTTCACCTTCAACTGAAGTCAGACCTGAATCCAGACTGAAAGTGAGCATGGAGATCAGCCCTTCATTTATTACGATTCAATGACAGATGAGACCTTTTAGACCCACTTCCTCCAGATGATGTCAGCAGCTTTTTTAAAGCCTTAATGATCTGAGAAGGACCCTTCTGCCTCGTTTCCACTGAGCGGTCCAGTCCGGTCCGGCCCAATGTTGCCAGATAGTCACGCTTTTCCAGCCCAAAAGTCATCTATAAACCACCTGAACCCACAAAAAAGATTAATCATCATTTATTTATTCCCAAAGTCCAACTTTGAGAACACTTTTTAATGATATTGCATCACAATTTTGCTGCTAGTCAGAGAAAAGCATAAAATGGTGGACTTCCATTAAGCATTGACCGCCGCAGGCATTGACGTCGTCAGTTCCGAGGTCCTTGCATGCTGTGCTCTTCCCAACCTTTGTGAGAGACTATCAGCTGGAATGGGATACGTCTGCAGAAGAGCCGATCCTTTCAATTCCACCCGATGTTGAAGAAGAGGAGAGTGAAGGACATGAGGCTCTGCTGCCGCATCATCACATTTAAAAACATCCTATGTGTGTTATTTTTATCGAAAACGGAAGCTGACCATCCCAGAGCTGAAGCTTTTTTAACGTTTCCAATGGTTTCAAAGTGTTTCTGTGTTTCGATGCTTCAGTAAAGTGTTATCTTAATTCATGTCGGTGTAGATTCTCTGTCATCCAGGTCATGAGAAAAACAAAACGTTTTCAAAGAATTCCACTGGACTCAGTTTTTGTCTTGAAGACGTTTGCCGTGTCCTCCAAGCTGCTCCTTCAGTTCTGTCCAACTGGTGTTGAGTTATATCCTCCCACTGGGTTTCAGTCCTTTCACAGCCAACAAAGTCCTTTAAGGACAGAATCACTGTCATTAGTTTAGTCCAACCAAAGGACAAAACACCCAAACACTGGCAGAGCGACAGGGTGTCCGCTGGTAAGTGTAGTCTGGAATGTAATGACTGGTACATCAGGGAAACTATTTTAGATATTTCATATATTTATATTCTTTAATTTATTTTATGTATATATATATATATATACTTTCATATATTAGTATATTTTATATATTTATATCTTTATATAATGATGTAGTTTTACATATTTATTCTCTTCAATTTCTTTTATATATTTATATACTTTTTTAACTATTATCCCTGTTCCCAAGAAGCCAAAGACCTCAGGACTGAATAACTTCAGACCCGTCGGCCTGACCTCTGTGGTCATGATGACCTTTGAAGGCCTTGTGCTCTCACGCCTCTCCTGGACCTCCTGCAGTTTGTCTACAGAGCCAGCGGTTCTGCAGACGACGCTTCACTTTATCCTCCAGTATCTGGACTCTGTAGGAACCTACGCCAGGATCCTGTTTGTGGGTTCAGCTCTGCCCTCAGTACCATCATCCCGCCTCGGCTACAGGAGAAGCTCTCCCAGCTGCAGGAGGATCACAGACCTACTGTCTGTAAGAAAACCAGAGTGACTGAGATGGAGACGATGCTCCTGCTGGAGTCTATGATGGAGCCAGAAGGGCCCATCAGAACCCAGATCTCAGTGACTCCTGGCGCCCCAGAGGTTCTGCTGGTGTAAAAATCTGATGGTTTGTTTCACTGCATTTAATAGCAAAACCCAACATCAAAACAAAAGAAAGGACATTTTTACAGTCCATAAATGAAAACAGAAAGAAGAAAAGCGTACATTGTTGTTCAGGATGTTTTGTGGATCTAACGCTGTTGTTGGGGTTCTGGGAGCGCGCGCTGGTTCCCCCCCCCTCCTCTCTTTGTCTCGCGCGCCTTCGCTCATTTCATGAATGAAAACCTGCAGCGGGAAACCGCCACAAACTCCGCAGTTTCCTGGCGGGTGGGAGGTTCGGGCTGCGGGATTTTGGACTCGTGTGGGTCGGCACCGCCCCTGTGTGGACGGCGGCGGGTGGTGGGGGGGCTCAAGCACATTCATGTGGGGGCTTCATGCTCCAGCCACATGACGCGCTCTGCGCCTGCGCTCCAGGTCCCTTCATTCTTTAGACCCCCCCCCCCATTCCGCTCCTGTACGGGTCTCGAACCTCCGCCTTTGCAGAGAGGAGAACCATGCCGGAGTGCATGTCGGTGTCTGAGTTCGTGCAGGAGGTTCAGGAGGACTGGAGCTCCCCCACCACCTCCTCCTTCACCTCCAAGATGAGCAGCTGCAGGAACACCGTCTACCTGCTGGAGGAGGTCAGTCTGGGGGGGAGCGGGCTTCTCGGTCTCGTGATGTTCTGGATGTTCTGTTCACCACAGGGATGAACATGAGGGACGTTCACCTTCTTTCTTTCTGCATATCCCTTCCCTGTGCCGTTTCTGCTGCGGTCAGCATCCTCTTACGTCATCAGGCTCTCATGTGCAGAGGTCTGGCGGAAACGGGAACAGATCCTTCCTGACTGACGCCTCTGCAGCTCCAAATATGGACGCAACTTCCTCCTAAATTTGCCTTAAGGGTGACCTCTCCCCTAAGACGACCTTACAATCCATCTGGAAGACGCTCACTGACATCTCACCTCAGACTGGTCCAGATGTGACGACTGGACCTGTGAACATTCACCTTTGAATCCAGGGATGAACTGGATCTCTGGTTTCTGTCTGCTGGCTCCTCCTCCCAGAGGGTTGGTCTGCAGCCTGAAGGTCTCATGAAGGCGTTTCCATGGAGACTAGTGTGTTCTCATGGCGTTGTTCTCCAAAGAAAACGGCAACTTTTCTTCTGGAGATGACGATGCATTCATGTTAGAAAATAATCTGCAGTTTCTACTTGTTGAAGGTGCTGCAGGATGCAGCAGGAGCGAGTCCTGCAGGCGTTACTGAAGAAGTAAACGGTCATTTAAAAATGAATTCAAGTTAAAGTTTAGAAGTGTTAAAGGACGAAGGGTGAGAACCTTCAG
>BOLG01001587.1:45000-105000 GCA_016861445.1 Oryzias woworae
TGAGTTGTGGGCAGGACTGTCGGTGCAGAGTAAGTCTGCCTCCACTTTCCATCATCCACCTGTTTACACTCTCCTCCACTTCCCGATCCAACCTAAGCGGTGCAACAAAAACGAAGAGCAATACTGGAGCTGTCCAGTTCTGATCCGGATTCAGCTCAGACGAGGAAAACAAAGACGTTCATGGATCTGTTTGTCAGGAAGTGGATGCGTATCTATGTCCTCCGTCAGAAAAACGCCACCAGAACACGTTAGAAACACCAAGACCAGCATTTTCATCAGAGCGGGTCTTTGAGAACTCCAACAGCACCAAGTCCTAGACCTTTCAGGTTCACTTTCTCAGGATGACAGACGACCTTCACTGGTTTTCCTGCGTGTTTTTCCTCCTCAGTCACATGACCCTGCAGCCGCTGCGTCCAGCTGGTCCTAAACTGTGTCTTCGTGTCGGTTTGTGTTTCAGACTCAGGAAAATGTGGCAGAAGAGGAAATGCTCGGTTCTTGACTGTTACCTGACCATCGCCCACGCTACTGTGAGTGTGCACGTTTCCCTAACCTTTGACCTTTAAGACGAGGACATGTCTGTTTGAGTCCAGCAGAAGAAAAGATTCTTGGGGATTTTTCAAAATGTTTCAGTCATAAATAACAGATAGGAGGTCAGCAGTAGACTCCTGCTGCTGATGGACTCCACACGTTGGTCCTAGTCTAAGGAAATGAACTTTTAAAGCTTTATTGATGTTAAAAAACGTTTTTACTTCACAGCCTGTTCTGTTCTCTGTTTTCCAATCTCTAATCTTCTGCAATCGTCTCTGCGTTCTTTCAGCCAAACAAACCTCCAACCAGACTCAACCTGCTCACCTGTCAGGTCAGGCCCAGCGTGGAGGACAAGAAATGCTTCGATCTCATCTCCCGTAAGAAACAGACCTGTGAGCCTCAGAGGAACAGCTGGGATGTTTCTCTGGGAACTGAGATTTTCTTGGTTTGCAAACAGAATGTCACGTCTGTGTTTCTACAGGAATGAAACAAATCCCAGCGTCATGTTTCGGATTCCTTTATCCGTGTCCTCTTTGTTCCCTCTTTTGTCTCCAGATAACCGAACCTACCATTTCCTGGCTGAGGATGAAGCAGAGTGTGTAGCGTAAGTCAGAACCATCTTCATCTGGACCAGTTCTGACAGCAGAAAACATCCACAACCTTTCAGAACCAGAGTTTGTTTGTGTTGTGACAAAGTGGCATTATGGGTATTGTACAGATTTGAGGTGCCGGTCGATCAGAGATGTTTGTCAGGAAGTTCATCAGACAAAACCTTTACTCTGGGAGCAGCTGGCCTGCCAAGTTCACTTTCAAACCCCTGAGATCTGTAACCACAGACGCAGACCTGAACCCCTTCAGACGTCATGGCCGTCTTGCTGCTGTATTCAGGTGGATCTCCGTGCTCAGCAACAGCAAACAGGAAGCTCTGAGCATGGCGCTGGACGGCGGCGGCCGAGCAGGTGAGGGGGAAAGCAGCGTGGAGGATCTGACCCGGGCCATCACCGACGACATCCGCCGCATGCCCGGAAACAGCAGCTGCTGCGACTGCGGAGCTCCAGGTGAAGACCACCAGACCCGCAAGCGGCCTAAAGACTGGATCTGTTTTCAGGGTCAAAGGAGATCCTGTGTCTTCATGAACATCTGAAACGTGTCTGAGTGAAACATCTTTTCTGGCTGCAGATCCTGGGTGGCTTTCCACAAACCTGGGGATTCTGACCTGCATTGAATGTTCAGGGATCCACAGAGAGATGGGGGTCCATGTCTCCAGGATCCAGTCGCTGAGTCTGGACAGTCTGGGCACCTCAGACCTGCTGGTACGTCACAGCAGCAGTTGGTCTTGATGCTGGTGGAACAGAAGGTGAGGTCGTTTTCGGGACCGGACGATAATCAGCGTTGCTCATCATGAAGTTCGGGTCTGCTCTTCTGCCAAATGTCTGAAACAAGAACCACCTGACCAACGGTGGACCTTTGTTCTGAGCATCATAGGCTCCCTGGACTCCAATGAGATTCATTTGCTCCACAGTAAACTTCTGAAGCCCACGAGCCTTAATGGACCTAGAAGCTGTCCTGTGGACCTTTAGAGGTTCCATGTCTACTGGTAATCCAGTGGAATTGTCTTCAGTCGCTGGTGTGGCTGAGGATCAACAGGAATGTTGATGAGGACCGAGCACAGAGCCCTGTGGTACACCAGCGCTGACTACTATGATAGGAGGACTCATCGTTCACATCAACGGTATTGTGTTTGAGAAAAGCTGCAGTTCCTGTAAAACCCAAACGCCGTCCCGTTTCTGTCTCTCTGCTTCAGCTGGCCCGGAATGTCGGGAATTCTGGTTTTAACGAAATCCTGGAGGCAAACCTGTTGAGTCCATCCCTGAAGCCGTCTCAGCACAGTCACATGTAAGACACCAACCTTCAATATGCAACAGCTCTTCACTGCCCCTCTGATGGGTGTTTTGACGCAGGGTGGAGCGCAAAGACTTCATCCTGTCAAAGTACCAGGATGTTCATTTTGTGAGGCAGAGCCAGAGCTCTGCTGCGGCTCTGCGGCTCGGCCTGCAGGAGGCGACCAAGAGTTGTGACATTTACAGACTGATCCAGCTGTACGCTCAGAGGACGGACCTGAGCCAGCCTCTGAACACGCACATACAGGTATCCACACAGCTGAGGGATGGACACACATGTACACTACTGACACACTCACGAGGATACAGAAACCCAAGCGCTAAAGGATGGGATGTAACAATGGCTGCCATAGCAACACAAACACACACTGTCTAGCAACCAACAAGACGGCATGTTTAGTATTTACTGAGTTGCTGCGACTTTTATTGATTACGATTCTTTAGTTTCAGTAAACTGACTGTTTGCATTGAAGCTGCTGGAAATGTCTCATTACAGTTGTGTAATCGGTGTGTTGCATTATAGAAACGTGTGCACGTGTCTGTCTGTGTGTGTGTGACCGGTACTTCTGGAAGCCATGTTGTGTTTCAGTGGCTGATTGGTTCATGTGTTTTTAGGAGAAAGGTGAGACGGCGCTTCACCTGGCCGTCCTGTTAGCTGACCGCACGTGTCTCCACATCCTGGACTTTTTGGCCCAGAACTGGTTGGTGTGACGTTTGTGTGTTTTTGGATTGCGATGTGTGAATCAGCTGACAGGTTTGTGTTTGTGTGTTTCAGTCCGAATGTGGACGCACAAACATCGGCGGGAAACACGGCTCTGCACTACAGCTGCCTGCACAACAAAAGTGACTGTGTGAAGCTGCTGCTCAGAGCGCACGCCAACACACACACCAGTACGAAACACACACTTCTTAACTTCAAACACTGAAGCTCTATACCTCCTAGAGTCACAACCTCACACAACCTCATACAAATTCAACCATCCTCACTCATCCTCACACAACCTCTCCGTTTACAGAGAACCAGTTAGGAGAAACAGCTCTGGACATCAGCCGACGGCTGAAGCACACCGCCTGCGAGACTCTGGTGAGACCACTACCCTCATCTGTGCACGTGAACGTGCTCCTTCCCTCATCTGTGCACGTGAACGTGCTCCTACCCTCATCTGTGCACGTGAACGTGCTCCTTCCCTCATCTGTGCACGTGAACGTGCTCCTTCCCTCATCTGTGCACGTGAACGTGCTCCTTCCCTCATCTGTGCACGTGAACGTGCTCCTTCCCTCATCTGTGCACGTGAACGTGCTCCTACCCTCATCTGTGCACGTGAACGTGCTCCTACCCTCATCTGTGCACGTGAACGTGCTCCTACCCTCATCTGTGAATGTGAACGTTCTCCTTCCCTCATCTGTGCACGTGAACGTGCTCCTACCCTCATCTGTGCACGTGAACGTTCTCCTACCCTCATCTGTGCACGTGAACGTGCTCCTTCCCTCATCTGTGCACGTGAACGTGCTCCTTCCCTCATCTGTGCACGTGAACGTGCTCCTACCCTCATCTGTGCACGTGAACGTGCTCCTACCCTACGTGAACGTTCTCCTACCCTCATCTGTGCACGTGAACGTGCTCCTTCCCTCATCTGTGCACGTGAACGTGCTCCTACCCTCATCTGTGCACGTGAACGTGCTCCTTCCCTCATCTGTGCGCGTGAACGTTCTCCTACCCTCATCTGTGCACGTGAACGTGCTCCTTCCCTCATCTGTGCACGTGAACGTTCTCCTACCCTCATCTGTGCACGTGAACGTGCTCCTTCCCTCATCTGTGCACGTGAACGTGCTCCTTCCCTCATCTGTGCACGTGAACGTGCTCCTACCCTCATCTGTGCACGTGAACGTTCTCCTTCCCTCATCTGTGCGCGTGAACGTTCTCCTACCCTCATCTGTGCACGTGAACGTGCTCCTTCCCTCATCTGTGCACGTGAACGTTCTCCTACCCTCATCTGTGCACGTGAACGTGCTCCTTCCCTCATCTGTGCACGTGAACGTGCTCCTTCCCTCATCTGTGCACGTGAACGTGCTCCTACCCTCATCTGTGCACGTGAACGTGCTCCTTCCCTCATCTGTGCACGTGAACGTGCTCCTTCCCTCATCTGTGCACGTGAACGTGCTCCTTCCCTCATCTGTGCACGTGAACGTGCTCCTACCCTCATCTGTGCACGTGAACGTGCTCCTTCCCTCATCTGTGCACGTGAACGTGCTCCTTCCCTCATCTGTGCACGTGAACGTGCTCCTACCCTCATCTGTGCACGTGAACGTGCTCCTTCCCTCATCTGTGCACGTGAACGTGCTCCTTCCCTCATCTGTGCACGTGAACGTGCTCCTTCCCTCATCTGTGCACGTGAACGTGCTCCTTCCCTCATCTGTGCACGTGAACGTGCTCCTACCCTCATCTGTGCACGTGAACGTGCTCCTACCCTCATCTGTGCACGTGAACGTGCTCCTACCCTCATCTGTGAACGTGAACGTTCTCCTTCCCTCATCTGTGCACGTGAACGTGCTCCTACCCTCATCTGTGCACGTGAACGTTCTCCTACCCTCATCTGTGCACGTGAACGTGCTCCTTCCCTCATCTGTGCACGTGAACGTGCTCCTTCCCTCATCTGTGCACGTGAACGTGCTCCTACCCTCATCTGTGCACGTGAACGTGCTCCTACCCTCATCTGTGCACGTGAACGTTCTCCTACCCTCATCTGTGCACGTGAACGTGCTCCTTCCCTCATCTGTGCACGTGAACGTGCTCCTACCCTCATCTGTGCACGTGAACGTGCTCCTTCCCTCATCTGTGCGCGTGAACGTTCTCCTACCCTCATCTGTGCACGTGAACGTGCTCCTTCCCTCATCTGTGCACGTGAACGTTCTCCTACCCTCATCTGTGCACGTGAACGTGCTCCTTCCCTCATCTGTGCACGTGAACGTGCTCCTTCCCTCATCTGTGCACGTGAACGTGCTCCTACCCTCATCTGTGCACGGTGAACGTTCTCCTTCCCTCATCTGTGCGCGTGAACGTTCTCCTACCCTCATCTGTGCACGTGAACGTGCTCCTTCCCTCATCTGTGCACGTGAACGTTCTCCTACCCTCATCTGTGCACGTGAACGTGCTCCTTCCCTCATCTGTGCACGTGAACGTGCTCCTTCCCTCATCTGTGAACGTGAACGTGCTCCTTCCCTCATCTGTGCACGTGAACGTGCTCCTTCCCTCATCTGTGCACGTGAACGTGCTCCTACCCTCATCTGTGCACGTGAACGTGCTCCTTCCCTCATCTGTGCACGTGAACGTGCTCCTTCCCTCATCTGTGCACGTGAACGTGCTCCTTCCCTCATCTGTGCACGTGAACGTGCTCCTTCCCTCATCTGTGCACGTGAACGTGCTCCTACCCTCATCTGTGCACGTGAACGTGCTCCTACCCTCATCTGTGCACGTGAACGTGCTCCTACCCTCATCTGTGAACGTGAACGTTCTCCTTCCCTCATCTGTGCACGTGAACGTGCTCCTACCCTCATCTGTGCACGTGAACGTTCTCCTACCCTCATCTGTGCACGTGAACGTGCTCCTTCCCTCATCTGTGCACGTGAACGTGCTCCTTCCCTCATCTGTGCACGTGAACGTGCTCCTACCCTCATCTGTGCACGTGAACGTGCTCCTACCCTCATTCTGTGCACGTGAACGTTCTCCTACCCTCATCTGTGCACGTGAACGTGCTCCTTCCCTCATCTGTGCACGTGAACGTGCTCCTACCCTCATCTGTGCACGTGAACGTGCTCCTTCCCTCATCTGTGCGCGTGAACGTTCTCCTACCCTCATCTGTGCACGTGAACGTGCTCCTTCCCTCATCTGTGCACGTGAACGTTCTCCTACCCTCATCTGTGCACGTGAACGTGCTCCTTCCCTCATCTGTGCACGTGAACGTGCTCCTACCCTCATCTGTGCACGTGAACGTTCTCCTACCCTCATCTGTGCGCGGTGAACGTTCTCCTACCCTCATCTGTGCACGTGAACGTGCTCCTTCCCTCATCTGTGCACGTGAACGTTCTCCTACCCTCATCTGTGCACGTGAACGTGCTCCTTCCCTCATCTGTGCACGTGAACGTGCTCCTTCCCTCATCTGTGAACGTGAACGTGCTCCTTCCCTCATCTGTGCACGTGAACGTGCTCCTTCCCTCATCTGTGCACGTGAACGTGCTCCTTCCCTCATCTGTGCACGTGAACGTGCTCCTTCCCTCATCTGTGCACGTGAACGTGCTCCTACCCTCATCTGTGCACGTGAACGTGCTCCTTCCCTCATCTGTGCACGTGAACGTGCTCCTTCCCTCATCTGTGCACGTGAACGTGCTCCTTCCCTCATCTGTGCACGTGAACGTGCTCCTTCCCTCATCTGTGCACGTGAACGTGCTCCTTCCCTCATCTGTGCACGTGAACGTGCTCCTTCCCTCATCTGTGCACGTGAACGTTCTCCTACCCTCGTCTGTGCACGTGAACGTGCTCCTTCCCTCGTCTGTGCACGTGAACGTGCTCCTTCCCTCATCTGTGCACGTGAACGTGCTCCTACCCTCATCTGTGCACGTGAACGTGCTCCTTCCCTCGTCTGTGCACGTGAACGTGCTCCTTCCCTCGTCTGTGCACGTGAACGTGCTCCTTCCCTCGTCTGTGCACGTGAACGTGCTCCTACCCTCGTCTGTGCACGTGAACGTGCTCCTACCCTCGTCTGTGCACGTGAACGTGCTCCTTCCCTCGTCTGTGCACGTGAACGTGCTCCTTCCCTCATCTGTGCACGTGAACGTGCTCCTTCCCTCATCTGTGCACGTGAACGTGCTCCTTCCCTCGTCTGTGCACGTGAACGTTCTCCTACCCTCGTCTGTGCACGTGAACGTGCTCCTTCCCTCGTCTGTGCACGTGAACGTGCTCCTTCCCTCATCTGTGCACGTGAACGTGCTCCTTCCCTCATCTGTGCACGTGAACGTGCTCCTTCCCTCATCTGTGCACGTGAACGTGCTCCTACCCTCATCTGTGCACGTGAACGTGCTCCTTCCCTCGTCTGTGCACGTGAACGTTCTCCTACCCTCATCTGTGCACGTGAACGTGCTCCTTCCCTCATCTGTGCACGTGAACGTGCTCCTTCCCTCATCTGTGCACGTGAACGTGCTCCTTCCCTCATCTGTGCACGTGAACGTGCTCCTACCCTCATCTGTGCACGTGAACGTGCTCCTACCCTCATCTGTGCACGTGAACGTTCTCCTTCCCTCATCTGTGCGCGTGAACGTGCTCCTACCCTCATCTGTGCACGTGAACGTGCTCCTTCCCTCATCTGTGCACGTGAACGTGCTCCTACCCTCATCTGTGCACGTGAACGTGCTCCTTCCCTCATCTGTGCACGTGAACGTTCTCCTTCCCTCATCTGTGCACGTGAACGTGCTCCTTCCCTCATCTGTGCACGTGAACGTTCTCCTACCCTCATCTGTGCACGTGAACGTGCTCCTTCCCTCATCTGTGCACGTGAACGTGCTCCTTCCCTCATCTGTGCACGTGAACGTTCTCCTTCCCTCATCTGTGCACGTGAACGTGCTCCTACCCTCATCTGTGCACGTGAACGTTCTCCTTCCCTCATCTGTGCACGTGAACGTTCTCCTACCCTCATCTGTGCACGTGAACGTTCTCCTTCTCTCATCTGTGCACGTGAAAGTGCTCCTACCCTCATCTGTGCACGTGAACGTTCTCCTACCCTCATCTGTGCACGTGAAAGTGCTCCTACCCTCATCTGTGCACGTGAACGTTCTCCTTCCCTCATCTGTGCACGTGAACGTGCTCCTTCCCTCATCTGTGCACGTGAACGTGCTCCTTCCCTCATCTGTGCACGTGAACGTGCTCCTACCCTCATCTGTGCACGTGAACGTGCTCCTACCCTCATCTGTGCACGTGAACGTTCTCCTTCCCTCATCTGTGCACGTGAACGTGCTCCTTCCCTCATCTGTGCACGTGAACGTGCTCCTACCCTCATCTGTGCACGTGAACGTGCTCCTACCCTCATCTGTGCACGTGAACGTGCTCCTTCCCTCATCTGTGCACGTGAACGTGCTCCTACCCTCATCTGTGCGCGTGAACGTTCTCCTACCCTCATCTGTGCACGTGAACGTTCTCCTTCCCTCATCTGTGCACGTGAACGTTCTCCTACCCTCATCTGTGCACGTGAAAGTGCTCCTACCCTCGTCTGTGCACGTGAACGTGCTCCTACCCTCATCTGTGCACGTGAACGTGCTCCTTCCCTCATCTGTGCACGTGAACGTGCTCCTTCCCTCATCTGTGCACGTGAACGTTCTACTACCCTCATCTGTGCACGTGAAAGTGCTCCTACCCTCATCTGTGCACGTGAAAGTGCTCCTACCCTCGTCTGTGCACGTGAACGTGCTCCTACCCTCATCTGTGCACGTGAACGTGCTCCTTCCCTCATCTGTGCACGTGAACGTGCTCCTTCCCTCATCTGTGCACGTGAACGTGCTCCTTCCCTCATCTGTGCACGTAAACGTTCTCCTACCCTCATCTGTGCGCGTGAACGTGCACCTTCCCTCATCTGTGCACGTGAACGTTCTCCTACCCTCGTCCGTGCGCGTGCACGTGTACCTTCATCCTCCGCAGCTCATCTCCTTTGATCTGCTGGAAATGCTGACTCAGCAGGTCGAGGTCAAAGGATCATCACAGCGTGATTCCGTTCTCCTCTGAATCAATGTTCTGCTTGTCCAGCTGGACCAGGCCCATTCCAACCAGTTTGACCATCATGTCCATGTGGAGTACGAATGGAGGCTCCGCCATGAAGATCTGTTTGACAGTGATGAGGACTTTGAAGAAAAGGTTCGATTCCTGTTCCTGCCGCTTTTACCTGGTCGGTGATTTCACATGTGTGACGTAGTCTGGTCTCCCATCATGCCCCACACAGGATCCAGATGCTGTGTGGGGCAAATCTCTCTGGCTGGGATCTGAAGTGGGCTTTGGTTCATTCAGGTGAACGTGGGGCTCTGGTCTCTGGTGGGGATGAGAGTCTGGACATACGTCAGAATGCTGCCTCCACCCCACACTGTGGTCTCTGCCGGCGCAGCGCGACCTCCTGGTGTGACTGCTGTCGGGGTTTATGCTCACAGGGGGTTCACATGCACCTCCTAGCATGACTGACTCATAATCATATGTTATATATTAGGAGCGGCATGGCTGTGCAGCGGTTAGCACTCTCACCGCACAGTGGAAATGCCCTGGTTCCAATCCCAGCAGGGTTCTTCTGTGTGGAGTTAGCATGTTCTCCTGGTTCCTCTCACAGTCCACAAACACGATTTAGAGATTCAGGGTTAAGGGGATTCTAAGTTGTGTCCAGGTGTGCATGTGAGTGTGTCCTTGTGACAGACTGGCGCCAAAAGACCCCAAAAGACCCCAAAAGAGAGTCAGTGGGTTCAAAAACTGGAGGAATGGATTTATATCACATAAACAGAGGTGTGTTATTGCCATACACCCAGAACCCTGGCAACAAAGAAGCCCGTTTCCAATAATGGCCTCATATCTTGCTCACCTTGCTGGTGAACCTTTTGAGCCAGAATGACCTTTAATAGAATGAAGCAGCCAAGCTTCCAGAGGAAGACCGCGTTCACCATCCTGGTCTCCAAAACGCAGTGAAGCAGACAGGAATCTTTGCAGAAAAGATCATTTCTGTCTATGGTTTAAGAATCTACTGTTCATTTCCAACGTCTGTACAGGACTGTAGGTTCAAACACACACGTGCACACAGACGCAAGGACACATGCACACACTTCAGCAAAGAAAATCTGAAAAAGTTCAAAAAGGTAAAATTCATTTAACTAAACATAACTCCAGTAGAATCTCACACAGCATCAGTATAGCAGATAGAGGATGTCTGCCTGTCGGGCGACCTCATCAGCCCCCCAACACAAGAGAGCAGGGGAGGCACAGGAGCACGGAGAGTGGAAGCTCCGGACCAGCCAGAAGAATAACTGCACCAGGGGGCCCATCACAAGGCCCCTCCCCCCAGTCCCAACGCCAGGCACGAAGCAGGTCCCACACTCCAGTCAACCACCCGCCCAGCCCATGGAAGGTCCAGGAGAGAGCAAGGGAGGGGCTGCCCTCCCCCGCCCAGGAGAAGTGGTGTCCCCCACGAGCATGGCAGACATGGGCTGACCATAAGGCGCCAGAAGGCAAGGACCACAACCAGCACCACAGGGACACCCCCAGGCTCAGATGTGATGTGACCCCCGGCTCACGGTCTTGCCAGAGAACTCGGGGATCCCTGTCCCTGCGTGCAGAGATTGTTTGGACCCCCCTTCCGGTGACTCTCAGCTCCAGTCCAGGCTTGTTAAGCTCTGCGTTTGCTACAGCCAATGGTGCAGCTCGGCGCTCTAGACATAATGGTTTTTGCATGTTTCAGGTCACGGTTACGCGTGGAGTGACCGGCAGGCCAAACGTGGACTGTAGAGAACATACTGTGCCATCTTAATGCTGACGGGGAAGTCTTTTTGTTTTTTAAAATACATTTCTATGATGGCAGACAAAATGGCGGACGGAGGAACAGTAGCAGCAGCAACAACAGCGAGTCAAGATGAGAATTCAATACAAAATTTGAATCCAACCAATAATATGGACTCACAATCTCTCTTTAAAGCTGTTGAAATCATTAACGACCTTAAAGAAGATATCAGTCGTTTGAAAGCTGAGCTGGAAATGAAGGACGCTCTTCTCTCCAAGTTCATGGAAGTCTCCTTCTTCCAGTCCAAGCGGCTAACCTCACTTAGCACCGCGCTCCAGGACACAGCTCCATGGGACTCTTCCACCTGTCCACAGCCATCTTCATTTTCAACACCCAAACAAAGATCAGAGGATGAAGAATTGGTTGTCCGGATGCCCAGAAGGACTTTTGATGAGGCTCAAAACCCTCACATACTGAGTCTCTCAAACCGCTTTGCTAGCCTGGCTGTGGATTGTCCGGCTCCTTCGACAGCGGCTCAGTCTACTCCTGATCTGGGCTCCGTCGTTGAGTTCCCTGCTCTTCGGAGAGACGCCACGGAGATTCTGGAGGAACGTGGAAGGACTGTGGCTGGCAGCAACCCAGTTCGGGTTCGAGGATTACCGCAAAAACCTCATCTGTATCAGAGGAGTGTCACTGGTTGGAAGCCCCTGCGTCCTCCCGGTCAGCAACGTCTTCTTCCCGCCTCCGGATCCTGAAGGAGGCCGCCCGCTTCCACTCCCGCTGTGCCCGCGCCTCGCCGTCATCACAGGTCGATCACCGGCTCCAAGGTGAGGCTTCCTGCCGCTGCCCAGCAGGTACACTCTGCTGCAGCTTCACCTGTCAGCGGTTCACCTGTCAGCGGTTCACCTGTCAGCGGTTCACCTGTCAGCGGTTCACCTGCGTCCACGTCCCGTCCTCCCCTGTTTGCACCAACAACGGCAATAATCGGGGACTCTATAATAAGGAAGGTCCGCTTCTTTAACGCCGTCACTCACTGTTTTCCTGGAGCCACAGTTCTGGACATTCTGGAAAAACTCCCAGAACTGCTGCGCTCTTTTCCTTCTTCAGTCAGGAGACGGATTTTACATGTGGATTTTAACAACACGTCTTATCGAGAGTCTGAAACGACGAAAAAGGCTTTTATTGAACTTTTTAATTTTTTAAAGTCCTGTTCATTGACTGTTTTTATCTCTGGACCCCTCACCTCCCTCTCCCGCGGTCAGGGCCGGTTCAGCAGGTTGCTGGGTCTGAGCTCCTGGCTCCATTCTGCTTCCAGTCAGAACGGATTGACAATTTTATAATCTGTTCTGGAATAGAAACTCTTTTTACAAAACTGATGGAATCCACCCCAGTCTACTGGGCAGTAATGTCTTAGCTGCCATCATAAGACACTCTGTCCAGACATCACCTGCCCTCATCATGACCACACCAGTCCAAACCACATCTTCATCTGCACAGACATCTGTGTGTGGAAGTGACTGACTGGATTCTGTACATTCCTCCCATAATCTCCAACACATAACTGCTCCAACCTTTCTCGGTGCTTCCTGTCAAAGACCTGGTGTCCCGTTAGTCTATACCATTGAGACCATTATTACAGACAGATCCTCTACAAGAGGACGTGTTGAAAGGAAACCAAACATGCGCTGCCTTTGCCCACTAAAAGAAGCACCAAAGCAGGAGGAAGCAGTTTCAACAATAAACAATCCACCGCCCTCTTTTAACATGGCACTTTTTAACGCTCGGTCCTTGTCCAACAAGACTTTTATTATAAATGATTTTATTTTAGATTATAACATTGATGCTCTCTTTTTAACTGAAACATGGCTGAGCACGGACGCATCCACTGTTCTCACAGAGGCCTCCCCACCAAATTTTAGTTTTGTTCTTTTCAACCAGGGAGGGAAAAAAGGGTGGTGGTCCTGCATCTATTATATCCAACTCCTTTGCAGTAAAGCAAATTTCTTTAGATCAGTACCCCAGCTTTGAACATCATGCCCTTGTTTTTAACAGCCCTCCAGTTTTATGCATCACAGTATATAGACCACCAAAACCAAACACTGGTTTTATTGAAGAATTTTCTGAGTTCTTAGCATCTGTCCACATTTCTTTCAACATGATTTTAATAACTGGTGATTTTAACCTGCATGTAGACAAGGAGTCTGACCATTGCGCTGCTCAGTTTATGGAATTACTTGCTTCTCTGGATTTTAAACAACATGTCATGCAGCCGACTCACAACAGGGGGAACACTCTTGACCTGGTCATCAGTCATGGTTTACCTACAAGTGTGTCCACTGTTGTGGATCTGGCTGTATCTGATCATTACTGTGTGCTTTTTAACATCACTGGTTTTATAAAACAACAGACCTCTGTGAGAACGGTGAAGAAGCGCTACTTGACTCCTGAAGTGGTCGGAAAATTTATTTCAACTGTTTGTACTAACACTCCACTTGTCTTACCAGCCCCCCGTGACCTAATCGTAGAAAGTTTTAACAGCAAATTAAAATCCAGTCTCGATTCAGTTGCTCCACCTAAATCTAAAAAGATAAGAATTAAACCCACACCCCCATGGAGAACTGAAGGAATAAAACAATTGAAGAGACAATGTAGATCCGCAGAAAGACGCTGGAGAAAACAGAAACTTGAAATAAACTACCAATTATACCTAAATCAACTAAAACGATATAATCAATCAGTGAAACAAACCAGGAACGCATACTTTGCAAAGACCATCTCTGAGAATGAAAACAATCCCAGAGTCCTCTTCTCCACAATTGAATCTTTGATCAACCCCGACTTAAATACAAACACAATGTCAGCAACCGCGTCATTGTGTGAGGAGTTTGTTGACCACTTCAGGAGCAAAATAGATTCTGTCAGATCCAGTATCTTAAATGAACAAAAAAGCCTTTTTATTGAAAATGATGGCTTGATCTTACACGGGGAAGCACTGGACAGTTTTGACCTGGTTGAAGCTGCAACACTTGGTCGAGTTTTCTCCCAAGTTAACCCAACAACCTGCTTTCTAGATCCCATCCCCACATCCCTTTTTAAAACATTTTATGGGTCTTTTGAGAGTGAGATTTTAAATATAATGAACTACTCTCTTCAGACGGGTTTTTTTTCCTGCTGCCTTTAAAACTGCCGTTGTAAAACCGCTACTTAAGAAAACTAACTTGGACCCCTCAGTTTTTAAAAACTACAGACCAGTGTCTAACCTGCCATTTTTAAGCAAGGTTTTAGAAAAACTTGTTTTTATTCAACTGAATACAATCTCTTACAAAACAACATTTTTGAGATAAACCAGTCTGGATTTAGAACAAACCACAGTACTGAGACAGCCCTGTTAAAGATAGTTAAGGATATCAGGTGTGCCTTGGATTCAGGTCAGATCTCACTATTAGTCCTACTAGATCTAAGTGCTGCTTTTGATACTGTTGATCACCTGATCCTGTTGAACAGACTCAAAAGTCTTGGCATATCAGGGACGGTTCTCAAGTGGTTCAAATCCTATCTCATGGAGAGATACTTTATGGTAAACATGGACACATACTTTTCTAGGGTCCACGAAATTAAATGTGGTGTGCCTCAAGGCTCCATACTTGGCCCCTTACTTTTTAACATATGTATGCTTCCTCTAGGGAATGTCATCAGGAGGCACAACATCAGCTTTCATAGCTATGCTGATGATACCCAGCTGTACATAGCTGTGTCTCCTGATGACACAGGGCCAATAGAAGCACTTTTTAACTGTATTTTAGAGGTAAAATCATGGATGGCAAATCATTTTCTGCAGCTCAACCAGGAGAAAACAGACATTTTAATTATTGGTCCTGAAGCTAAGAGAGAGAAACAGTTTTTGAAGTTAAAAGAACTTTCATTAGATTATTCAAAAACGGTAAGAAACCTTGGCGTCATTTTTGACTCTAAGCTAACTTGTGGTTAAACATGTGGTTTAAACGTGTTTTTATCATCTTAGAAACTTGGCTAGAGTCCGCCCACTACTCTCTCTCACTAACATGGAGATGCTGATGCATGCTTTTATCACAAGTAGAATTGATTATTGTAATGCCCTGCTTGCTGGTCTTCCAAAAACTAACCTTAAGAATTCTGCTGCAAGACTTCTCACCAAGACCAGGCGACAGGCCCATATCACTCCAATTTTAACATCCCTGCGTTGGCTCCCCTTAAGCTTCAGGATTGATTTTAAGATACTTTTAATGGTTTTTAAATGTCTTAATGGTCTTGCACCTTCTTATCTGTCTGACCTTTTAGTTAAATATGAACCCTCGCGGACCCTGAGATCCTCTGGCACTGGTCTTCTAACCATTCCAGCTGTGAAAACCAAAACTTACGGAGAGGCATCCTTTCAGTATTATGGCCCTCGTTTATGGAACGGTCTGCCAGAGGATCTAAGAGCTGCAGAGAGCGTAGATGTTTTTAAGAAAAAGGCTCAAGACCCATCCTTTTTAATCTGGCTTTCATATAATTTTTTACTTTGTATCTTTTTACCAATTTATCTTTTATCTATTTTATAATGTTTTATCAATTTACAATAAATTATTAATTTATTTTAAATTCCTCATTACAATGTTTTATTGTTGGTTTTTTAGCTTTTATCAATATGTTTACTTTTTTATTTAATTTAATTTTGTTTCCGGTGCTTCCTCAGTTGGGTTCTCTCTCTCTGGGTCGGCTGCCTGTTCAGCCGTGGCGGCTCTGGATGGGGAACTCCATCGTTGCCTAGCTGTGGGGAGGCGGGTCCCTGCTTGTGTCGCTGCGTTTGGTTGGCTGTGCCGCTACTCACATGGAGAGAGGTCCCAACTATTAGCGTTTTTAAAAACAAACTGTCATGCTCAGCCTGTTTACCATTGCCAATCTCCATCAGTTAGGGGGTGGGAAGCCTGAAAGGGGTGGGGGGTTGTGTACGGATCTGGGGGAAGGGACTTTATGTTAATTTATGCTTATTTTTATATTATTATTTGTTTTTTATTTGCTTATTTAGTATCACTATTATTTTGTTTTATTTTGTGTCAAGCACTTTGTATTATGTTTTATGTGAAAAGTGCTTTATAAATAAAGATTGATTGATTGATTGATTTTCATAGCTCTTATTTTGAGGCTTTGTCCCTCACCTTAGTTGTTTGTATTTGAGATGAAACCAACTCTGTGGATGGTCCAGTAAAGGACAGTTTGAAAACTAAATTACTACTTCCTCTGTTCCAGAATGGTCCTGTAAAGAAGGAGCCCTGCTTCTCCTCCTCCTCAGCCTCCTTCAACCCCTCCCTGTCCTTTTCCTCCCGTCCGTTCATCCTCAGTCAGTCCTCCCTTTCCTCCTCTGTCACGCCAGCTGGGGGTTTGTTCAGCGTGGGAAGGAGGCTGGCCATGGCCATGGATCTCCACAGCCACCCATCCAGCTCAGCCCCCAGCCCTCCACCTCCTCCCCCATCCTCACCTGCTCCACAGCTTCCTCCCAGAGTCAAAGGTGAGCTTAAAGGTTTACGGAAACGCCACTAAAGACAGCAGGTTTCAGAGTGAAGTCTGAGTTCTGTCCAGGGGCAGCTCCAGGATTTTCCTCTGGGGTTGCTAAGTGACTGTAAGGAGTTGCTAATTCGTTTGATATAAAATGACGTTTCCAAGAAGGAAAATAACAGAAGTGCATATGGATAGGATATGAATTCAAACTAGATTTAAATGTATTGTCAACCAATTGAACTTGAAGTGTGATCAGCTGTTGTGTCCACCGGGGTACCAGCGTCCTTCACCGTCCAGCAGATTTGCTGCTTAAGTGTAAAGACCGCCATTTTCGATGGCCAAAACGCCGTTCTTCACGGCCCTTTTCCTTTATGATTCTTTAGCTTGACGTCTGTCCAACATTGTGTTCATCAGCTTGACGCCCCAGCTGCGTGTGGGAGGAGCTACTGCCAAATGTTTTCAGCCTACATGGAGAAGTGTCCGTGTATATCTCATTACAATGTATGGAAGGCAGAGGATGATCAGAGGGGTAAGGTTGTGGTTGAGTTAGGGTTAGGCTGACTCTTTCAAAGCCAAATTTACAAACCAATGAAAGGCTGATACGGGTCATTCTGGAGCAGTGGCGGTTTTTGATATGGGTGACCGGGCGGCAGAACGAGGGAAAAAATCCCTCTGTTTCTTTAATATGAATAGCTCAGCGTGCCTGTTCTTGTTATCTGAAGGTGAATTTAAATGTCAAACAGCGCCCTCTGCTGCACCACACTCAAACTGGCGCCTTCACCTCATTACAGTACACTGGGATGTACCAAGTCAAAAAAATGCAAGAGCGGGGCGCAATTCACCGGTGGTTGGGTGGGTCACAGTCAGGTAACTGGGAACATTTTTCAGTCAAACACTCCTCTCAGACTCAAATGACTTAAAATGAAACATCACACCAAATTACAGATTACATTCACTGTCATTTTCAATTCCAGTCTCAAACAAACTATAACAAGTATTGGTTTAGTCCGAGACTGAGCTGATGCTGATGCTGAGCGGCAGTTGGTGTCAGAGGATGCTAACTCGCAATAAAAAGAAAAGAACAAATCTATCCAGCGTCCAACTTAGAAAAAAGAGAAAAGAAGACCTAGAGAAACAGGACAAGGACAAAGTTATGATACTGAACATTGTTAATTTCATTATTTAAGCCTAAGACAACTTTATTAAATATGCACAATAATCTTAGGAGAGTTAGGATAAAGCTATTTGTTAGGCTAACTCAATTTGTGCACTAGATGCAGCTAATTAAATACTGTTTTATTTCACTTTGACGTAACTTTTGAGTTTGGACTTCAAGCTGCTCAGGTCACGACACCGTTAAAGGAAACTGTCTGAGGCTCATATTTTCAAACCCTTTATTCAAAGCAGCAGACGGAACATTTATTTTGAAAGGGACACGAGTCACTTCCTGTGTTGTTTTTGAAGTGATCGAAGAAAAGGCACAAAACCAGCAGCTGCTGCCGCTCTTCAGCTTGTCAACGCACAGTGAGGCTGTAGATCAGGGGTGTCAAACTCAACTCCTCAAGGGCCAGCCTCCTGCTGGTTTTCCAAAAATCCTACTGAATTTACTGCTGATTACCTGGAATCAGGTGTGTTTAGCCAATAAGGAGCTTCAATGGCAGGTTGGTTGGAAAACATGTAGGAGACCGGCCCTCGAGGCCTGGATTCTGACACCCCTGCTGTAGAGGGACCATGCCAAAGCACAAAGGACTCTGGGAAATTGAAGACCAAAGCTCAACATCTATTCATCTACTTCTGCTAATGCTAAACCCGGTGGCGAGCCACCTCAACTGACTCCTCTGGATGTGGAGGAGCAGCGGTTCTACTCCGAGTTCTCCCGAGTGACAGAGCTTCTCACCCTATTTCTAAGGGAGCGCCCAGCTATCCTACGGAGGAAGCTAATTTCAGCCGCTTGTATCCGGGACTTCTTTCTTTGGGTCATGACCCAGAACTCATGACCACAGATGACCATAACGGACCCATACAATGACCGCATAACGGCGGACGCCACACCAACCAGAAGCTCAACATTCAGGTTAAAATCCTGATCTGAGACGGTGCGTCCACGTCCCAACAGCTGACAGCTCAGACAGTTCTCCTGGACTCGGTTCGGTCCATCAGAACTTCTCTCACAGCTGCAGGCTCACTTGGTTCAACGAATAAAAGTGCTTCTTTTCTGTTGATTCTTCTGTCATTGTTAAAGCTGTTCAGGTGACTGCAGCAGCTCAGAGTGTTTGCTACTCAGATGCAGATTAGGAAAGTTCATCCATGAAGAGGATTCTGCAGATTCCTTCAAAGACCTTCAAGAACCAGGAAATGAGCAGAAAGTCCACACAAACCCTTCAGATCAGCAGAGTGTCCTCAGGAACGTCAGCTCCGATGAAGATCAGCCGCCATGCTCCACTGCTACTGACAGAAATGCACAAACTGGACCCAGAAGAAAAATTAAATACTGTTTTATTTCACTTACATCCAACCGAGTTTAAAGAATTCCTTCACTTATGATTTCAATAAAATACACAACACCACATGATGACCTGCTATCATGTTAGATATTTGTAATGAGGGGTCCGTGGAGTCTTACTCAGGGCTGTCCGGTCTCTGTATGACCAGAGCAGGAGCTTGGTTTGCATAGCCGACAGTAAGTCAGACCTGTTCCAAGTGCATGTTGGACTCTGGCAGGACTGCCCTTTATCACCGGTTCTGTTCATAATCTTTATGAACAGAATTTCTAGGTGCAGCCAGGGGCCGGAGGGGTTCTGGTTTGGGAACCACAGGATTTCCTCTCTGCTCTTTGCAGATGATGTTGTCCTGTTGGGTTCATGGAGCCAGGACCTCCAGCACTGGAACAGTTTGCAGCCGAGTGTGAAGCGGCTGGGATGAAGGTCAGAATCTCTAAGTCAGAGGCCATGGTTCTAGACCGGAGAAAGGTAGTTTGTCCTCTCTGGGTGGGTGGAGTGTTCCTTCACCAAGTGGAGGAGTTGAGGTATCTTTAAATAAAGTATTATTTATATGTTTGGGGTTGCAATGGTGCAGCTTTGTCAAATTTTGCGGTTTCTCTAGCAACCCCTAGCTACCCCCTGGTTCTGTCCTACCAGAACCTCCAGTTCCTCACAGAGACGGTTTTGTTTCTCTCAAAGAGTCTGATTTCATTTCAGTTAAACCCAAACAAAAGAGATTTTTGTCTGGAGATGTTTTCATGAACACGAGAAGCTTGAGAGACTGAGAGTCCCTCAAAAGCTTTCTGTGGACGGAGGCGTAGCCCGCCAGGTTGGCGTGTGGGCGGGGCATCTTACGCTGCAGGAACTGCAGGAAGCTTCGTGTGTTTGATGAGATGAGGAGGATGTGAAGCCGCATTCATGCTGAGGTGCAGCAGCGTCTGAATCGTCTGATCCTCTGACTCTTCTTCACCGCCTCTTTCCTCTCACAGCTCCAAGTGTTCCTCCTCCTCCTCCTCCAGCTGCCGGAGACAATGGAGGGAGAGAGGAAGACGAGGAAGAAGGGGAAGTCTTCCTCCCTGTGACGACCAACAGAGGATCAACTCCGCCTGCCATTACGAGTCGACACAAAAGGACCTGCTCCGAGTCGAATAAGCACGGTAACACCTGAGCGATGATCTGTCAGAGCTGCATCTCCATCATCTCTGTGTGTGTTTAGATTACGGACCGCCGAGCAGCCCCCAGATCTTCAGCGGTCCGGACTCCTCCTTCAGGTGATGCAGAGAAACGAACATGCGGGGAGATCAGGGCATCCTTCATCTGATGAATGAACACAACCTGTTTTTATGGCTTCAAAAATAACTGATGACTTTCTACTCTAAATAGAAAAAATTAGAAACTTTATTTAAAAAAACAAGCAGAAAATCTTAGAAAGAAAACTCAGAATTTAAAGAATTCGAATGAAGCAGCTGAACTAAGACCAGACTGATGTTACAACCTCATGCCACCTCCTTCTGTTTCCAGTCCAGCTTCTCCTCACAGCTTGAAGGCGGAGCGAGCAGGAAGAGGTAATTCCTGTCCGGAAATGAAGATGCTCTGAACGAAAAACCTCAGCAGGATTAGGGAAGGCAAAGAAAAAGCTTCAAACTAGTCGTGAAAACAAATTCTGAGTTTTATTGTAAAACTGTTTTTAAAAAGTAGAATGAAGCTGGAGAGATTCTGTTACCATTGAAAGGTTTCCGCTTTGAAAACGGATTGATCCGGAACATTTGCTTTCATTAAAACATTTTGTTTAATTCAATACAAAAATGTACTAAACATTTTCTTTACCTTCATGTTTTCATCAATGATTGAATTGAAGCAGGAATGGTTTCTAACATTTAGCTTTCAGAATTCAAACTTTTTAATTGTTCATTTTTAAGATCCAAATGCAAAGAATTGGGACGACTTTTTGAAATAATAAACTTTACGTTTCAGCTGCATTTCTGTCAAACATCTGAACTCCTGTTGCTTCTTCTTGGAGGTTTTCGTCGGGCAGAAAGCGATGGCGCCTCGTCCAGCTACCTCAAGCTGGTCAGCAAAGCCCCGCCCAACGGCGCTCCTGCTCACCAATGCCCTCAGAGTGTAGAGTCTGACACCAGAGGCCCCGCCCCTCTGCCCCTTCCTCGCCGATCATTGGTGAGCTCACCTTTAACTCCATTAATGATGAAGATCTGGTGGGTGCTCAACAAAGTTAGATTTGTTGGTAAAGTCTTGAGCGTCTGTAAAAAAGTTTTGTAGTTGTAGAAAACACTTTTTTTCTGTCTGCACAACAATGCCGACAATTATGGAGGGATTTTTGTGCCACCATATTGCAAGCAAAGCCACAGTTTTGAGATCAAAATTTTCTGAATTGCAAAAACATTTAACATTTCATCAAAATGTTTCGACGCTCAAACAAAAGCTCTTGCTCTTCAGAAACTCCTGATGGAAAGAATTTTAATTTCACTGGGATCATTTCAGTAGAATGTGCATCTGCAGAAGTACAGGAGCCTAAATGGTTCAAAGTGCAGTAGAACTGTTCTCCTGTGCAGAGGCGCCGCGGAGCTGCCGGCCAGCGCGCTCAGGCACTGTACGACTGCCAGGCAGACCACCACGATGAGCTAAGCTTCTCTGAAGGTCAGGTGCTGGTGGTTGTGGGACAGGAGGACAGTGAGTGGTGGGTAGGTGTCTCTTCCACTTCTCTGACTGGCAGATCCTGCATTACTGTTGAACTGACGTAGCTGTAGGTGTTCTGCTCAACGTTCTGTAACGCTCTCCAACATGAGGTGTGCCTTCTCTGCAGCTCGGATATTTGGAGGAGAAACCGGAGCAGAAGGGCTTGTTCCCGTCCTCTTTCGTCCAGCTGCTCTCTGACTGAGCCGAACCAGGAGCCAGACCAGGAACCATCAGGACTCACAACAGAACCCAGGGAGCAGGAACGGGATCAGCACATCACCAGACCTGATCTGTTGTGGATCACATCAAACTTCTGTTCTGGTACCTGGAGTCACACAAAGCCTGGAAACCTACCTGAGGTGCAGCCTCCTCCTTTCAGCAAACGTTCCCGTTACCATGGAAACATCATGAATGACTTTTGAGTTTGGACTTCAAGCTGCTCAGGTCACGACACCGTTAAAGGAAACTGTCTGAGGCTCATATTTTCAAACCCTTTATTCAAAGCAGCAGACGGAACATTTATTTTGAAAGGGACACGAGTCACTTCCTGTGTTGTTTTTGAAGTGATCGAAGAAAAGGCACAAAACCAGCAGCTGCTGCCGCTCTTCAGCTTGTCAACGCACAGTGAGGCTGTAGATCAGGGGTGTCAAACTCAACTCCTCAAGGGCCAGCCTCCTGCTGGTTTTCCAAAAATTCTACTGAATTTACTGCTGATTACCTGGAATCAGGTGTGTTTAGCCAATAAGGAGCTTCAATGGCAGGTTGGTTGGAAAACATGTAGGACACCGGCCCTCGAGGCCTGGATTCTGACACCCCTGCTGTAGAGGGACCATGCCAAAGCACAAAGGACTCTGGGAAATTGAAGACCAAAGCTCAACATCTATTCATCTACTTCTGCTAATGCTAAACCCGGTGGCGAGCCACCTCAACTGACTCCTCTGGATGTGGAGGAGCAGCAGTTCTACTCCGAGTTCTCCCGAGTGACAGAGCTTCTCACCCTATTTCTAAGGGAGCGCCCAGCTATCCTACGGAGGAAGCTAATGTCAGCCGCTTGTATCCGGGACTTCTTTCTTTGGGTCATGACCCAGAACTCATGACCACAGATGACCATAACGGACCCATACAATGACCGCATAACGGCACACCAACCTGAAGCTCAACATTCAGGTTAAAATCCTGATCTGAGACGGTGCGTCCACGTCCCAACAGCTGACAGCTCAGACAGTTCTCCTGGACTCGGTTCGGTCCATCAGAACTTCTCTCACAGCTGCAGGCTCACTTGGTTCAACGAATAAAAGTGCTTCTTTTCTGTTGATTCTTCTGTCATTGTTAAAGCTGTTCAGGTGACTGCAGCAGCTCAGAGTGTTTGCTGCTCAGATGCAGATTAGGAAAGTTCATCCATGAAGAGGATTCTGCAGATTCCTTCAAAGACCTTCAAGAACCAGGAAATGAGCAGAAAGTCCACACAAACCCTTCAGATCAGCAGAGTGTCCTCAGGAACGTCAGCTCCGATGAAGATCAGCCGCCATGCTCCACTGCTACTGACAGAAATGCACAAACTGGACCCAGAAGAAAATCTTTATGTCAAAGCGGTTTGTTTGCAGGGCGGACGGTGTTGCTGTTGGTTTCAACCATGCTGGAGGTCCGTTTGAATCCTTCCTTTATTCTCCAGCGGCAGAAATGATGATGGAAGTATCCAGATGTTTCTCCAGCGGAGCCTCACCAGGATCCTGATGGATTTCTGAGATTTTCCTGAACTTTTTAGCTACATTTGATTTCAGGTCAGAGGGACAATCATGCTGGATGTTTCTGAAGTGGAAGCAAAGGATGCAGCTGGGGTGGGGCTCTCTTTTGGTTTTTGTCATTTTTCTGGTTGTAATCGGGAGGCTCGCAATAAAACTTTTAATTCAAGGAAAGCTCTGATTGGGTGAAATCTGGTGGCTTCCTGAACCTTTCAGAATAAAGCTGGTTTATGTGGAGGGATTCGTGTAAACATTCACTGAAAGTTCATCTTATAGATTAGACGAAGGCTGGAAGACCTCCAGCAAAGAAGTCAGATAAAAGAACTATAAAATCAACATGGCGGCGTAAAAAAGCAGGGAAAGGCATGGTCGTTCCCCTCAGAGCGAAGCTCCGTGTGGTCATTCCCAGCAGACGTGCTGCTTCTTCATCACTGGTGTCCACAGGCATCAAGAATGTCAGATAGAACAGTCCAGCATGCGGTTGACCCTCCCACAGCCAGGCCTCACGGGGCGGGGCTTTAGGAGGCGGGGCCAGCAGAAGCCCCAATCATGGGGCAGTGGTGGCGTTAGTGGTGCAGAGTGATCTTGCTCTCTTTGGCGAGCTGTTGGATGACTTCGGTTTCAAAGTCGGCATTATGGACCCCCGTCTTTCTGAAAGCACCAGCGTGCCGGTTCTCCTCCCAGTAGTGGTGCCAGTTCCCCTGCTCATCAGCGCCGTAACCAAACACAGAAACCTGCAGAGGAAAGGCGTTAGGTGTGACTCTGACCGATGAGAGGAAGAGCGCCCCCTGCTGACCTGATCACAGACGTGCAGAGCGAAGATGATGGCCAGCATGCCGGTGGACGGGTACCGGCCGTGGTGATCGGTCCACTGGTCGTGAACGTACTTGAAGAAGACCGGATTCACCACTAGAACCTGCATGGACAACAGCGCCCTCATGTGGTGAATGACAGTTTCCAGCTTACATCAAGCCACGCCCACCCCGAGGCGGCGGAAAGAAAGAGGCGAGTGATGGAGATGACGTTCTGACCTTGTCTTTGTCGGCCTGGATTCGATCCTTTACCCTCATGTAGGTCCTGGAAACAAACAGGAAACACGGTTCTATATCCTATTAGCTTTGTCCCTTTTCTGTAGGTTAAAGTTCAAACCCTGAGCCTTGTCTAGGCATGAAAGAGGAAGCAGATCCACGAATCTGTGAGTTTACGTCACAATTCTGTTTTAAATGACAGTAAAATAATGTCTATAAGTTTGTTCCCTTTCAAGCAATCATTTGATGCCTAGTTGTTCTGTTTGACGTCTTTATGGATGGACACTTCCGTTGATTGATTGTATTCCACTTGCATTTTATTGAAATAAACCATTTCTAATCTAAAACACCCCTGTGGATCTGTCCAGCTCTCAAAGGTGAGTTTCATCACGTTACCTCTGCGGTCTACCTGTAAACCTGCAGGTTGTTTGCTGAAGGCGGAGCCAAAGCTCTCTGAACAAACAGTTCTCTTTCCTTTAGAATGACATCAATCGATCAAAGGTCTTTCATGACGACCTGCTCCTCCTGGTCTTCACGGAAACCAGAAAACGTCGGTTTTATTATCAGCTGTAAACTGAACAGATCTTGAAACGCTCACAGACTTCACTGAAACCCGTCTGAGAAGAGGCGCAGAAATGTCTTACGTCTTGATGTGTCCGGTGGACAGCGCGCTGGTCAGCCACTCCAGGTCTCTGAGCTTGAAGGGCAGCAGGACGAGGCTGACGCCGCTGTCCACGTCTACAGCACTCTCCGGGTACAGAAAATGATGAGTGGTCCGGTTCCCCACGTCCTTTTCAAACCCTCGAGTACGCGCCTTGTTCATCCTGAAAGCAGGAGGGGGAGGGGGTTAAAACACAACCTCAGAGCGGCGCCATTTACACGTACGCACCGGATCACAAAGCTGTGGGAATCGATCCGCTCGCCATGACCAGACTGACGCAGGTTCCCAGAGTTTCCAACAACGGCACAACTGCGGCAGCGTGAAGGGAGGGGCTTGGTGTCCAGGCTCGGGGGGGAAATGACTTTGAACATTTGTGACATCACTTCCTTTAACGTAACGTCCCCTCCAGATCGCTGCAGACCCTGAAGAGACAGCAGAGCAGAAGGGAGAAAGTGGTTTTTATTTGGAGAGGCAAGAACCCCCCCTAATGAACACAAGTTCTGGTCCATGTCCAGCGGTTCCCCCCTTTAATCTGGTAATGGTTTGGACGGCAGTACATGCAGCTTCTGCAGAAACTGGACAGACGTGGTTTGATGTCCCGCTTCTGGGCGTGGTCACTGCAGCACATCCCTCTGATGAGTCAGCGCGCTGGGGGTGGGGGGCAGCAGTTCTGGTGAATGATTACAGACGCTGGCTTTCTGCTTCAGTCTTAAAGGACAATCCATCATGGAGGATGCTGGGAAATGACCACAGTTGGGGAGGGGGCGGAACTATTGACATCACTTTAAATGAAGAAGTTCAGGAGTTTGTTAAGAAGAAAAGATTGACTGAAACAAAGACAGGAGTACAGGGAGGTGCAGCATGAGGTGAAAGGTCAAAGGAGGGTCATATGAGGATGTGCATGACGTGGATCTGACCAGCTGAGTCCAAGGAACAGAGATGAAGGATGAGAAGCAGGTTGGGATGAAGAAGGACATGATGGAAGTTGTTCGAGAACAGAGGAAAAGAGAAGGATGCAGAGAAGCAGGAAGTAGCAAAGATCAGTGAGGGTGAAGAAGATGAAGAGCAGAAAGACAGATGGTCCTGAGAAGAGTTTCTGAGTTTTTAAGAAGGTCCCGCAGAATGAGAGGATGATGAGGAACCGAGCAGAATACTTCTGCTTCCATTTGAACAAGAACAGAAAATTCTAGAGTTGGAGAAACTTCACAGGAATGAAGATGAAGAAGAACGAGAAGAGGAAGCTGGACTGAGGTCAGAGAAACATCTGTGAGGAACAGAATGAACTCGTCCACAGAAAGAGAAGCAAGGAGGTTTCTAAAGAAAAACAGAGGAGTCAGAAGGAGCTGCATTGATCCAGTGAGAGGAGCTGCAGTTTGGATGAGGAGGTCTGCAGGAGAAGAGAAGACAGTTGGAGATGTTCCAGACATGGAAGAGAGCTGGAAAACGGGGAAGAGAGGTTCTGTGGGTGAAGCAGAGGAGGAACAATGATGATGTTGGTAGAATGTTGGAGATGTCAGGACAGACCAAAGAGGAGGTTCATGGATGTAGAGGAGGACATGAGGCAGGAGGATGTGAAGAAGGTTAGATGGAAGCAGATGATTTACTGTGGCGCCCCCTATAGGAAGCAGCCCAAACACACAGAGAAGATTTTCTGTCTTTACTCTGAGGAGCTCTGCTCATTTCAGGTTCATCACTTTACTGCCACTGGAATGCGTCACATTTTCATCCAACAGAAGAACTCCAGTTCTGACTGAGACGCAGAGAAACGTCTAAACTGACTTTTGTCATCAAGAAACTTCCACATGCAGAGAACATTCAGGAACCGTTCTAGACTTCCAGCATCTGAAAGACCATGAAGTTCAACTCTGATCATCATCAGTCGATTTCATACATTACAAAACAACAGTTGAATAAATCTTTATTTAAATCCCCGCTCCAACGAAAATGTCTCTGTGTTTCTAACATGTTCTTGTAGCCTTCTCTCCGAACAGAGAAAGAATTTTGAGTATTTGGATCAGAAACTGGATGCTAGAAAAAGCTCCGACTAATGACGCAGGTCCTGAAATGGGCGTGCTCCTCCGCCTCCTTGGTGCATTCATGTCCTGGTCCGAGCTGGCCTCTGGCTCCAAACTGTACGGCTGGATTGATCCAATATTGCTCGCCGTTATTATTGTGCTGCTAATGCTAACTTGGAGCTTTAAACTCGGCGTTAGCGCGTAGACAGGAGAGGGGGCGGGGTTTATCTGAGCCAAAAGCCCCGCCCACAAGCCAGAACTGTATTTCTAATGAGCTACTGCCGCTGGACATTAAACATGTCTTAAAAAATGACAAAGTCTTTTTGAGTTTGGCTAAAAGCTGCACAGTCATCATTACAGACTACTGGGACCCATTTTACTGAAGAAACCTGGATGGTTGGAGTGAGACTCCTTTGGTCCTCACCAGCCACCACTGCAGAGCAGCAGGTTCAACACCACTGAGGTCTTCTCTGAGGAGGGGCTCCTGTTCAGGGTCGTAGCGTTTGCTGAACCAGTCCGAGCCCCCCAGCTCCGAAACGCAGGAACCCAAGCAACCACACTTCCTGGAAAGGAGAGGGCCAGGAGGAGTCAGGAAGAAACACATGAATGGAGGAGACTGGGAGGAGTCCAATCGATTCAGAGCTGGACTGTGGGTCAGTTACCTCTGCTGGTTTTGGACATCATGGGCAGGTTGGTCGTTCCTGGCATCTTTCTCCTCCTTTTGCTCTTCCTGTGCAGCCTGAGCCTTTATGGGGGGGGTGAGGTTCATGATGGCGTGAGGTTCCGTGGGTTTGATCTCTGCCAACAAAAACATGAATGTCTGGGAGGACCTCTGAACCAGAGCAGATCTTCAGATCCATATACACACATGCTACAGATCCTGCAGAGCAAACATGATGCCTAAAGGTTGACCCACCGCACAACGATTCTGCTGGTTTTATCTAATGAGATTTCAACAGAATTTTGAAGCCAAAAGCAGCTGAGGACCATGTAGAATTATATGTCAAGAACATGTAGAACCTGAGAAACATGCTGATCCTCTGCCAGTATGAAGACTTCCATTTAACCATCCATCAAAGAAGAACATCTCTTTTAAGAAGGTTCTGTCAATATTTCTGTCATTAGTTTTTTTCTTGATGTCCTCTTACCAGGGTCCGTGCTGATGGGCGGAGCCTGGCTGATGGGCGGGGCCATCAATATGGGCAGGAATTGCCTTCTGTGGATGCTCTGGCTTGCGAGCATGAGAAGGAGGACGGCAGCGACCAGGACAGCGACACACAATTTCCTCCTCAGCAACATGGCTGGAGGACGAGCGTGGCGGGGGCGAGGCCTCAGTCTGCAGTCAGCTGACCGTGAGACCAGCTGCTGTCATCTGAATGTTTTGTTGAGCACCTCTTCCATCCGTTTCACCTCCATGAAGCCCTCAGCTATTGTTGGTCTGGACCTGCAGCCAGAAGATGGAGATGCTGAAAAACAGAAAGTCACATTCCTGAAGACCAAAGAGGATCTCTCTGACACTGTTCTTCCTCCCTGACTGATTGACAAGCTGGAGGTTCAGAGCTGTCTGTCACACCCCCCCACGGCCAAAGCACTGGCTCCTCATAGTACTGAGCCCTCTGCTTGACAGATAGAGGAGGAAAAAGACCTCTGAACTGCAGACTAAAGTCCAGCAGAGACTCCACTTCTTCAGGATGCTGAGGAAGAACGATGTCACTCAGATACCAGAAGTTTCTGAGTGACGTCAGACCGGTAGAAAATGCTCGCTATGGAGCTCCCTCTAACCTACAACTTTGACGGCATGTGGTTCACCACAAGGGTTCAGTGGTCCTCAACAAACTTCACACTGGACAAACAAACCCCACACACCCCAGACATGATCAGTCTGAACTATTACCCGGTGTGTGTGTGAGAGAGTTTAGAAAGACACTTTATATAAACTCTCTTAAGCCCAGAAGAACAGCTGTTAATCAGGCAGCAAAAGAAGGAATACATTCCACAAACAATAAAAGGAATATGGACCTCTTTATTGCACAGCATCACCATAAAATCATAACAATAAACTTCCTGTATCAATTATTGATATTGTTAAAATGATTGATGTCTAATCATCACTTCACTTGCTTCATCAAAATGTGACTTATTTGATTTGATTTGAAATGGTTTATTTCAAGCAGACAAGATATACAAGACATGTGTAACACAATCAACATCCACAAAGAATTGTAACAGTAGTCGTGTCAAACATAGGATAACTAGACATCAGAAAATTGACTGCTTGAAAGGGAGTGGGAGGAAGCGAACTTATATAATCCCACCCTGACTCGACCATACCATTTACTTAACATTAGATATCGACCGGTTCATAACTAATAATCTGGTACTTATACAGTACTGACAGTATACAGGTAATCAAACATCCTTGAGTAACAATAAGTCATACTGCTTTGCATGTAAATAGAACACTATTTTAAACTTGATTGGAGCATATGCAAAAATAATAATACAGAATAATGATCAAAAATATAAGATTTATATTTTTTCTTTTTAAGAATAGTTTCATCATAAAAAAATCAATGATGTGAATAAATAAAAAATGATAATAAACACAATAATAATAATTAAAGAAAAAAGTAAAGAATAAAGAAAAGACAAAACAAAACCAAAAGATCAGAATCAGTAAATATCAAGTAGATGCTGGCTATCTTCATCAGACAAGTCATTTCTTCAAATCAAGTATAGAAAGAGGCAACAATATATGTGTCTGAAAGATCATTTACTTTAATCAGATGTAGAAAATCAATAAGTGCAGGTTGTTTCATTAGTAGATCCTTTGACATTAATCACATTTCAGGGAACTATGTCAAGTGATATGATTCATGCCATTGGCCAAGACTGTATTTCTGCGTTCTGCTTCTGATTAACAGCCGTCCTTCAGGTTAGAACAGAGTTTATAGAGTTCTCCTCGTTGTTATGACTGCAGACTTTGTGTTGTCTGCAGGGCAGAAATCGCTGCTGAAAATCAGGTCAAAGTTGATCTAAGTGTTAGTGGTAAATCCCGGCGCCATATTTTCTTGAACTCATGTTTGATTCTTATTTTGCTTCAAATAAAGGCTCAGACGTCCGTGATCACACACTTCTCAAAGTCTTTCATGTTTGTGATGACCACAGCCTTGGTCAAGCCCGGTGGACCGTTTGGTTTAACGTAGATCCTGGAATTCTGCACCCATGTGCTCTGGATCTGTTTTTTCCGATTCAGGAGTCGGGCATGCTTAGCCAACAATGCGTGATGTTTCGATAAGTGATCATTAATATAAATCTCCGAACCTTTTAGCAGTTTTCTTTGCCTCATCAGAGCAATTTTGTGCTTTTGATTCACAAACCTGATGAGGATCGCTGGTTTATCTGACTCCTTTCTCCTGGGAAGCGGGTGGCAGACCTCGATATTATTCAAATCCAAGGAAATCCCTTTGGAAGTGAGGAATGATCCGACTTGAGCTTCAACAGTTTCGGCTCTTTTCATAGTGACTCCGCTAGCATCTGTGGTAACGTTAGCTGCACCAGACTTGGCTCTTGGTTTGAGTTGAAATCCCGTAAGAATGATATTATTCATTCTTAGTTGTTGATCCGCGTCGTTCTGTCTTCTATCCATGAGGTCAAGCAGATTATCCTGTTGTTCATTTCGTACTTTTTTCGGAATTCCTGCACGAGAGTGCCAGCAGAGGTGTTAGCTTAGCCTCCAATGCCAACAGTGGAATTAGCTTGGCCTCCATAGCCAGCAATGGAGTTAGCTTAGCTTCCATTGGCAGCAGAGGAGTTAGTTTGGCTTGGATGTCCACTTGTTTGGCTTGGATATCTGCCAATACAGCTTTAAGTTCTGCCAGTTCAGCTTTAGGTGCCATGTTCAGCTCTCTCTGTAGCAGAATATCTGCTATTTAATATAAAGAATATATAAAAAACGCTCCTAAAAACGTCAGGAATCGAGAGCCGAAGAAAGCCTCGTGTGGACTCGTGAACCGGAACCGGAAGTCTTATAACTACAGATTTTTAAAATTAAAAATAATCTGCACTTATTTTAAACTTAGATGCTTGATTTGCTTATGCTATGCTTTGTCCAACTTAATAATTTTTGAAGTAGGAAAGATATATATGAAAAATATCAATCGGGTTTTAGGGCAAACCACAGTACGGAGACACCCTTTGTTAAAATAGTAAATGATATTAGATGTAACCTAGACTCTCAGAAACTCTCAGTCCTGGTGTTACTGGATCTGAATGCTGAGTAGATCACAATATTCTACTTAACGGGCTGAGAAGTCTGGGCCTCTCCGGTACTGTTCTGAAATGGTTTTACTCCTATTTCACAGACAGAAGATTTTACGTAAGTATGGATACATGCTCCTCAAAGGCCAATGAAGTCATTGTGGAGTCCCCCAAGGATCAATATTAGGCCCACTACTTTTTAATCTATACATGCTGCCACTTGGGGACGGCATGAGGAGGCATGGCGTTTGTTTTCATAGCTATGCTGATGACACAACTTTACATCGCAGTGTCTCGTGATGACGAGGAGTCAGTAAATGTTCTTTTAAACTGTATCTTATACATTAAGTCATGGATGACAGAGAATTTCTTACAGCTCAACCAGGACAAAACAGAGGTTTTAGTGATAGGTTCTGAAGACAAGAGAGAGACTGCTTGATCAAAACTACAAAACTATAAAACTCCTCAATGTGTGAGAAACCTGGGTGTTATTTTTGACTCTGAGATGAATTTTATTGCACAGATTACAAATATAACAAAGACGGGATTTTATTATCATTTCTCTCTCTTTCCAGCACAGAGGCACTGATGCATTATTTTATTTTCAGCAGATTAGATTACTGTAATGCCCTGCTCTCTGGTCTTCCCAGAAAAAGGACATCAAACCTTCAACTCCTACGAAACTCACGCGTGCTGACGAGGACCAGGGGGCGGGAACACATTACACCGAATTTTAAAATGGCTGCATTGGCTCCCTGTGCGTTTCAGGATTGATTTTAGAATTCTTTTATTGGTTTATAAATGTTTCTATGGTCTTGAGCCGTCATATCTGTCTGATATGATTTTAAGGTATGAGCCCTCGTGGACCCTGAGGTCCTCTGGTACCGGCCCTATTTCCTTTATTCCTTTATTCCAAAAGTTAGAACTAAAACCTATGGCGAGGCCTCTTTCAGTTACTATGGAGCTCGCCTGTGGAACAGTCTCCCAGAAAGCCTCAGGGCCGCAGAGACTCTTAGTGTTTTTAAAGGAAGGTTCAAGACCTACCTTCTTAATTTGACTTTTAGCTGACATTTAGGAACTTATTGATATTTAAACACTTTTTACGTTTTTTATTTTTTTAGCTTCTTTCATTTTTTTTATTCCACTCTTACTGATTTATAACTCTTTGTTATTACTTATTTATTTATTTAATTCTTTAATAATGCATTTACCTATGTATTTTGTTACTAATCGCTTTTTTGGCTCTATTTTTTATACTTTTACGTACTTTTACGTATGTTTTTTCTTTTACATTTTGTTTTAACTCCAGTGTTCCCCTCTGGGGGACCTCCTTCTTAGTGAACAGGGTCTACACTGGGATCTTGCAGGTCTGGCTTCTTGGTTTGATCAGGGGGATCCTATGTTGGCTTCCTCTGTGAACGTAAGTGAGGGGTCACTGATGGACAGGTCCCTGATATATCGTTTCCCCGCTTAGTTTCAAGCCAGATATCAATTTCACTTCATTTTAATTCTCTTTTCATATTTTGGTGTCTCATTTTAAGATTTACTGTGTTGTATGTAAGTGTGTGTGTGTGTGTGTGTGTGTGTGTGTGTGTGTGTGGGGGGGGGGGGGGGGGGGTTGTGTATTGGGGGGCATTGAATGTGTGATTAATTTTGTCTGAATGTTTGACTTTTAAATTTGGAAATGTTTTTAATGTGAAGCACTTTGAGCTTCTTTTGTTGGAAAAGTGTTCTATAAATAAAGCTTGATTTGATTTGATAAATTCTGAAATAATTATGTCCAGTGTCGTGATCGTTATGTATTTCATCTTGTCATATAATTTATTGAAGCTTAAGAATTCTTAACGGTCTGAATCTGTGTTGGTAATGTATAAAGCTCTGATTATAAGTTATGAACCGTAAACTGATAACATATGTAAAGAAAATGGTTAGGTGAATACGAGGTGGGATTATACAAATTTGCTTTCTTCCACTCCCTTCCAAGCACTCTACAATTATCCAATGTTTAATTGGTCTGCAAAAGGGTTTTCTGTGTATTGTTTATGTACTATTTCTTACTTTGATTTCTTGACATAAACCATTTCAAATCAAATCAAAAAATAAATTAACAGGTTAAATGCAGAAAAAATGTATAAAAGGAGGTAAGCCTGAACGATGGAGTTTTGTCGGAAAGACTCAGAAAGAACTGAAATTATAACCCACTTCTGCATCCTCAGTAGGAAATGTGTACGTGAGATTCAGGAGATCCTCAAAGTATTCTATCCAGCTCCACCTCAGTCAAGGCCCTCGGTCAAGGTAAATAATTCACTGCCTGTACTGTAGTTTTGCCAGAAAACCGCTTTCCCCTCCTAATATGTTGAGTGGCTTCTGAGAGTCTGACCAATATTGGCCTTCCATGGCCTTCTCAAACTCCTCACACTCTTAAGTTGTTACCACTGCAAATACTGCTTGGACAGTTGATAACTGTCAGCTGCTTTGCCAGTCCCACAAGGCAGCCAGGCTTGATTGAATTCCATTAACTTGGTGGCAAACCTTATATCTGGCACCCAGCATTGGATTAGTGGATTGGACCCCCTACTGGCACAACAAACCCTCACCAACAGCTTTGAACAGCAGCTTTGATGATGGCGGTAGAAAACGCTTTATTTGAACTCCACGTCTTCAGCCTCTTTCTGTGCCTGATTAAAGCTCTTCAAGATAAAAGAGTTGAAGCTCCTTCTGACCGTGGGCTCAGCCAGACATTCTCAACACTCTCACAAAACATTTGGGCCTTCCGAGTCTGTCTGGCCTCCTTTCCCAGCAAATCCAACTCACCTCCGGGTAGTGAATGTGGTGATCAAAGTCAATCATTAACATCCACATCCTGCCTCTTAAAAAATGTGTTTATCTATCCCAGAATACATTTCAAACAGCAAAGAAACTGCTGGACTTTGCTTTTTTGTCATGCTCGAGGTTGCAGGGCTACACTGTCATCATGCATTTATCCTGGAAACATGTTTTAGCTTATCTGCTCAGTTCTAGGACACACACACAAACCCAATTTAAAAAACAAAGACACAGGAAAAAACCTTTACAATTTCAGACAATTTCAGACTATATTCTTAAATAAACAATGCTAAAACAGGACCATTAGAAATAAGTCAAAAAAGCTGACCCCACTGAGAGATTTTCTTTAGTTAACAAAAAAATACAATGAAAGAAATCTGCCAATTGGATAGGAAAAATGGTCTTATTTGTATTCTTATTTTAAGAAAAACATCTAGTCTCTAAAACTGGTTTTCTAATACTGAGATTGTTTTGCTTTTGAAAAACTTTCTTGATAACATTTTTTTCTTGCAAGACAGAAAATTAGACATTATTTTTTGAAATAAATGTTTTCACTTTCTTAGGATTCAGTTTTCGCTGTGAATACACACATTTCTTTTAGTAAAGATATTTACATTTACTTGGTGCTTTCACCGTGTTTACTTGAAGTGCTCATCTTTTAGCATGTTTGTGGTTAATGTGGTTTGTGAGCAGTTAAATTGTTATCAGCTGTTTTGACTTGAGGGTGTGGCTGAGGTTCTGCTTGGTTGTGCTCGGAGGCCAAAAAAGGGGAACCAGGAAGCACAGCCTTTAAATACACCAGCAGCAATAGGAAGGTGCCATTCTACCCAAGTTTTCTGGCAAAGAAATAATTTAAAGGTCTATTTCCTACAGCTCTTTTAGGTCGTTGTGTATTTTTTATTTGGAAACATTTTTCTTTTTACTCAAAGACCAGGTCTTGTGCTTAGTCTAACCCTAACACTATATGATAAATCCTGGTCAAATAAAACCCTTAGGTTTCTAACTGTGGAATTGAAGGCTATATTTATGCCATTTAAGCAACAGCCAGAACTACACAGATGACGTGACCGCAGGAGTTAGCATGTCTTGTGTGCGCTTGTTTACCTCGCGTGCAGACAGTAGAGGAGCCATTAAACATAGCAAAGTTTACGCAAACAGTTACTTGCCATGTGGTGACTGACCCTCTAACTAGAAGGTGAAGCTAGAAATATACTAGTAATACTAAGTGAGGCAGGCAGTACGCATGACACAAGGCAGAGGGCGCTGGTGAGCCCAGAGAATGTGACACTGCAGCTAAAGAATAATAGAATTAGAAGTAGAAAGTCAAGTGCAGCTGTCCTATTATTCTTTCACATGTTTAGCATCATTTTCTAAATAGAGGAACACGTTTTTAAACCCCTAAACTCAAGTATTTGTTTAGATACGTCACTGGTAGTGATCTCCACTGAGAAAGAAAGATTTTTCAAACTGAAGAAAGAAAAGGAAGACTTCTACAAACAGGTTGTTAATGAGTTTCTTCAGGAGGACAGACCATACACATAAAACAAGGGAGCGACACACGGACTTCATTTAGAACTAACAGAAAGTCAATAATAACAATATGAGTGATTTTGGAAAAAAATATTGAAATGAAATTTTAAACAACACACTTTCACTGCTGCAAATCAAACAGTGAATTAACGGTAAATCTGACTGATGACGTCCGTGCCTCCCCAGCTATGAACCTCACCATATGTCACTGCACATATTTCTATCAAGAAAAGGTTCTATTACGATATCGTTAGTTATTGTTCCCTCGCCCAGCACTATCCAGGGGTCAACAACGTTTATGACATGGAGTGCCAATTTGAAATGTTCTCCTTAACAACTGTGCTATCATCAACCATAAAGCAAAACTCTTGTTTTCCTTTCAGCGTGTCCTCGTTAGGGGTGGCCTACAGAATTCGCACAGGTGGTTAGGCAAAGAGTTTTCACGCCGGATGCCCTTTCTGACACAATCCAGTATTTTTAAGGCACAGGGAGACCCAGTTAGGCAGCACCGTGAGGTCTAAGGACCCACATTGGATTTGTTTTTAACTCACCTCCTGTTCTAAGAAGCGAACACTGGTGTCCAGTGAGACAGTCCGACATTCAGCCCACTATAAAGCGAACTCCAACATAAAGAAATACAACCACAGTTCCAATGTATCTAAAAAAAATTATTCACGAACAGCAGATCAAATAGCTTTTTTAAACATATTTTGGCATTAACTGAAAAAAGTGCTTTCATAACAATATTACACAAGCAAGTTGAAATAGTACTGCAGCTATGTTTGTTTAAAAACCCAAAGTACTGCATTCGTGCTGTGTCATACCGACAGCAACAGGATAGGATACGTCAGAACAAAATACCATCAATATTTTTAAGAACTTCACAACTGTGAAAAAACAAGCGTATGCTTCTGGCTTATTTATCTTTTGTTACATTATGAGACAGGACCGGAGTAAGTTAATGTAAGTTATTTCTGTGATGGTGCTTTTATCGCATGTCAAATGTAATGATTTTCCTTTTTTCCCCACATCGCCTGTGATGGAAGGTTGGCGCCAGTGTTCAGCAGCGGGGCCGCCATCAGTGTGTGAATGGGTGAAAGGAACCCTGACTGCAAAGCGCTTCAGTGAAGGTAGAAAAGCGCTCTAGAAGGTTACGCCATTTACCATTTTTGTTAGTATGCTAATTACAGTAATATGAAAGTTCTGCAATTGAACAATGTAATTCTTGATTTTTTTTCATCCCCAGCTGTAGTATGATTTTAAAACTTGCTTACATCCTGACTTTTGGCAGCACAGAAATAGTCTGGGTATAATCTGACCTGGTTATTATTAAACACACGGAATTAATAACTTCATAAATGTCTGCTGCTGTGACACCAACAACATGACCAAATAATAATAATAATAATGGATTGGATTTATCTGCGCTTTTCCAGACGCTCAAAGCGCTTACAATGTATATCCATTATTCATTCATTCCTCATTCATACTTGATGATAAACTACTGATGCAGCCAAAGCCGCCCTGGGGCGCTACATCGCACCTACAGCCCCTCTGACCATCACCGGGACGTTCATATGATTCACACTGGAGGCCAGGAGGGTGAAGTGCCTTGCCCAAGGACACAACGACAGTTGGCTGGAGGGCACGGGGATCAAACTGGACCCTTTCCTTATGATACCATAGAGGAAAGAAGCTCATTGGGAGAAGAGATTGTCACTCAAACCAGAATTTTTCCAAATACGATCGACACAGACACCACAAACCACGTGCACGTTGTTGTCACACCCCTGAGTGCCACTGTCTTTCCCTCCGCGTGCACAGCTGGCACACGTGCACTAGGTTGCCGACCCCTGTTCTAGAAAAACCACATCCTCATTTGGTATTCTGCTACTATTCTGTATGCGGACAAACACTTTCATTATTGTCTCACTGTGGTGAATCCCGAGCATTAAGTATTAGTTTGTGCACAACTTTGTCTTTCTGCATACGTTTCTATTTGAGTTACCTTACCCCATACTACACACAGTCCAATAAACACACTCACATAGTCACATAAACACACAGACTCACAACTGGGCCTCTATAATTGTATCTGTTAAACAGTAACTGGGCTGCAGTCTTCCTCTCCAGCTGTAATTATATGAAGAGTTTGTGGATCCGGTTTCAGCCTCTGGCGTCAGAGCGGACTCCTGCAGAACCTTCAGAACGCACAGCCCAGAACAAGAAACACAAAGGAGAAGAACATCTGTCAGAGGAGGCGGTCTCTACAGCAGGCAGATGATGAACGAAGCTGAAGTTCTCTAGAACACTGGGGTTCCTGCATTCCATCAGTCCTACCACACACAGCATTCCGAAATAAACGGTTCGATTCCCAGTGTACAGCGTACAGCATACGAATACACCTGCAGCCCTCCAGTTACTGATGAAGATGAGACAAAACCAAGAAATGCAGCTGTTGATCCCGCTTCAACTTTTTCTGATCCGAAACTTCCCAAAGGTCATGTGTGGATTTGTCCAAACAGGCTCCAGAAAGATCCGGTTCCCGTCAGAACTTCTGTCCGCTCCAGTCCCACAGAACAAGAACCCCCCCCCCAAACTTTCCTGTCACTCATGTCACACGCACGCGTTCCTCTAGCATCTTCCTCGTCTCGTGCTCGCGCTCTGAACATGCCCGCGGAAGCGTCTCCCTCAAGAAAGCGGCGGTTCGGTCTCAGTTAACGGGAAGTTCGAACAGAACTGAGCCCGAACGTCCGCTGACAACCCCCCTCCCCAGCGACTGACGGACTGAGGGCGGTTTACCCTCCCACCCCCACCACCGAGACCCACGGAGCGCAGAAGAAAGAGACCCCCGCCCCCCACCCCGGAGGAAGTTCACCAAGTAGTTGGCGGAGTCCCGCCGCTTTGCGGACAGATTCATCCGCGCGGAAGCTCGCGGCCTGGACCGGCGCGCGCCGCTCGGACCGCGCCGGGAAACGGGGCACTTACCGGGGGCCGAGGCGGAGGCGGCCGGAGTCTCCTCTGGACTTTGTGACACTGAGGCCGCGAGGCGCCAGAGACACAGGCTCCGCCCACGAGGGGCGTGGCCACAGAGCACTCCGCTTTTCTGTCTAGTTTCTCCAAACCTCTTGTGCCGTGTCTGCGCTGCTGGAAGTTGGAGTGTACCCGGAAGTGGGGGCAGAGGGTCAACCTGAGGGGTCAGGACCTGCTGGTCGGTCGGAACCTCACTGAGGGAGGGAGAGGAAGAGAGTCTGGTAAATGTCAGCCGTCCTGTGTCTGCAGAACGGAACTAGTTCTAAACTAGTCCTCTCTTTAATGGAAGTCAAAACAGAAAATGCAGAGAATCTTGAATGTAAATAATGATCGATAAAAAGAAGTCCTTTTTTCTACGCCTCATAATATGAAATAGGAAAGAGCTCAGGTCAAGCCTATAAATAAATGTAGTCATTCATTGACTGTGTACATACAATTATTTTATTTCTATTTCATTTAACAATAAGCAAATTGGCAACTAAAATCACTGTAAGAGAATATTTTCTTGAAATGGAACAGCTAAGTGATGCTGTAATTCAATGAACTGTACTGAGTGAAAGACTGTCAAAAGAAGGTTAAAATACTCATAAAAGATAATCTAACTAAAAAAGCAGAGTTTACTTTCACTTTTGTTTAACTTGTTGAAACATACATAGAACATTTAAGACATATTCCAAGTGCATCTCTTCTGTCCTGTAAAAGATATACAATGTGTGAAAAATGAACTAGACCATGCCAAATAAAAAACAGCAAACACAATAAGAAACATTGTTCTATGTCGTTCCTTTTAGAAAAGACTCCAACAGGTCTTAAGGTGCCTGAACACCTAACACCATTCGCATGGCAGAGGCGGCCAGTTTCAATGGAAAGTCTATGGTTAAGACACAAATTTAGGTTCTGTGGTGCAAATTGAGCGGCCGCTGGACAGAGTTAAAAAAATCTAAAACTCTGGGGAGGCGGCTGCTTCTCTTCAACCAATCAGGGACTCAACTTCGGGCATGTGATGTTTTCAGTGACAGCGGGGAGAAAACATCCAATATGGTGGATCGATCTGTAGCTCTCCTGAACTTCCATTCATTTTCTTAACAGACATGGCCAAAAAAGACAAACAAAAAAAAACAGCTAGAAATAGTCTTTTTCCCATCAGAGCTACAGTATCAAGGTAATTTTCCTGCCATGAGGTCAATAACATTCTAAAAAGTTTAATTCTATTGTTGTTTTATAAATGAGTCGCAATGCGCAGGCACACTTAGTTGAATCGATGTTGCAGAACTCGATGTAAATGCCTGTGACCCTGTGAAGTATATTTGAAAGTTTGTTATCAGGAGAAATCCGTATTCAAGACAAGCAAGCATCGTATTTAAAACAAAGACAAATTGTATTCAAAACAGACATGTCAAACGTAAAACTAAATGTATTCAAATTTTTCTGAAAACTTTTTTTTTTATGAATATGTTTCTTATTGACAGCTATCTAACCCCATACTCCAGCTATTTCTGATCAGCATCGCTTCGAAATACAAGAACTGTCAGAACTCTGTTTCCAACAATGCATTGTTTTGTAGTCATATGGCTGCACTCTGGGTAGGGGCCTTGAACCCGCCCCTTTCTCATGATATTTTTATGATGATTGACATGAGACGTCAGAGCAAAAACCCAACATGCAGAGAAGGGTGTATCTGCAGGCCCAGAGGCCCAACAACACTCTCATGAGGAACAACACTCTAAGGACTTAATGTTTTTTAGGGAAGTTTGTTGTATTATTTTCTGCAGACCCTACGAGGCACATTGCACACGTGAATGGTAAGAGTACAAATGATTTATTGAAGCGCTGTAAAAACATAAACAACAAGGTAATTTATCACATAAATCTTAAAATATAAAAAGTACATTACTGATAAATTTCAACTTTTTTACAGAAACAAAACTTCGATGTCTACATGTAGCTTAGCGTTCATTCAAATTAATGTTGTTTGTTCAAATCTAAAATTCATGATGGTTTATTACCAACACATCATTTAACATTTTACAGCATATATCATTATTGTATCTAAACATCTTTTTGTGTGTACATGTAATCATTTTCTGATGTGTAATTCATTCATATTGCCTCATTATAACCCAAATGTGGTTCCTAACAAACAAAAGAAAACAAAATATTTAATGAGCAAAAATATTTATTGATACATATAATACTATCTTGTAGTGTAATATAATAACTTGAACCCCACATTATGACACTGAACCCCACATTACGACACTGAACCCCACATTATGAAACTGAACCCCACATTACAACACTGAACCCCACATTATGAGACTGAACCCCACATTATGACACTGAACCCCACATTGCAACACTGAACCCCACATTATGACACTGAACCCCACATTATGAGACTGAACCCCACATTACAACACTGAACCCCACATTATGAGACTGAACCCCACATTAGGACACTGAACCCCATATTACGACATTGAACCCCACATTACGACATTGAACCCCACATTATAAGACTGAACCCCACATTATGAGACTGAACCCCACATTATGACACTGAACCCCACATTAGGACACTGAACCCCATATTACGACATTGAACCCCACATTACGACATTGAACCCCACATTATAAGACTGAACCCCACATTATGAGACTGAACCCCACATTATTACACTGAACCCCACATTAGGACACTGAACCCCATATTACGACATTGAACCCCACATTACGACATTGAACCCCACATTAGGACACTGAACCCCACATTACGACATTGAACCCCACATTAGGACACTAAACCCCACATTATAAGACTGAACCCCACATTATGAGACTGAACCCCACATTACGACATTGAACCCCACATTAGGACACTAAACCCCACATTATGAGACTGAACCCCACATTACGACATTGAACCCCACATTACGACACTGAACCCCACATTATGAGACTGAACCCCACATTATGAGACTGAACCCCACATTATGACACTGAACCCCACATTAGGACACTGAACCCCACATTACGACATTGAACCCCACATTAGGACACTGAACCCCACATTATAAGACTGAACCCCACATTATGAGACTGAACCCCACATTAGGACACTGAACCCCACATTACGACATTGAACCCCACATTAGGACACTGAACCCCACATTACGACATTGAACCCCATATTACGTAATTGAACCCCACATTACGACATTGAACCCCACATTAGGACACTGAACCCCACATTATGACACTGAACCCCACATTATGAGACTGAACCCCACATTATGACATTGAACCCCACGTTATGACATTGAACCCCACATTATGAGACTGAACCTCACATTACGACACTGAACCCCACATTATGACACTGAACCCCACATTATGAGACTGAACCCCACATTATGACATTGAACCCCACGTTATGACATTGAACCCCACATTATGAGACTGAACCTCACATTACGACACTGAACCCCACATTATGACACTGAACCCCACATTATGAGACTGAACCCCACATTAGGACACTGAACCCCACATTATGACACTGAACCCCACATTACGACACTGAACCCCACATTAGGACACTGAACCCCACATTACGACATTGAACCACACATTATGACACTAAACCCCACATTATGAGACTGAACCCCACATTATGACACTGAACCCCACATTATGAGACTGAACCCCACATTACGACACTGAACCCCACATTACGACAATGAACCCCACATTATGACATTGAACCCCACATTATGAGACTGAACCCACACATTAGGACACTGAACCCCACATTACGACACTGAACCTCACATTATGAAACTGAACCCCACATTAAGAGACTGAACCCCACATTAGGACACTGAACCCCACTTTACGACACTGAACCCCACATTATGAGACTGAACCCCACGTTATGAGACTGAATCCCACATTATGAGACTGAACCCCCCATTAGGACACTGAACCCCACATTAGGACACTGAACCCCACATTATGACATTGAACCCCACGTTATGACATTGAACCACACATTATGAGACTGAACCCCACATTACGACACTGTACCCCACATTAGGACACTGAACCCCACATTATGAGACTGAACCCCACATTAGGACACTAAACCCCACATTATGACATTGAACCCCACGTTATGACATTGAACCCCACATTATGACACTGAACCCCACATTAGGTCACTGAACCCCACATTATGAGACTGAACCCCACATTAGGACACTGAACCCCACATTACGATACTGAACCCCACATTAGGACACTGAACCCCACATTACGACACTGAACCCCACATTATGAGACTGAACCCCACATTACGACATTGAACCCCACATTACGACACTGAACCCCACATTATAAGACTGAACCCCACATTATGAGACTGAACCCCACATTATGACACTGAACCCCACATTAGGACACTGAACCCCATATTACGTCATTGAACCCCACATTAGGACACTGAACCCCACATTATGACACTGAACCCCACATTATAAGACTGAACCCCACATTATGACATTGAACCCCACGTTATGACATTGAACCCCACATTATGAGACTGAACCCCACATTACGACACTGAACCCCACATTAGGACACTGAACCTCACATTACGACACTGAACCTCACATTATGACACTGAACCCCACATTATGAGACTGAACCACACATTATGAGACTGAACCCCACATTACGACACTGTACCCCACATTAGGACACTGAACCCCACATTATGAGACTGAACCCCACATTAGGACACTAAACCCCACATTATGACATTGAACCCCACGTTATGACATTGAACCCCACATTATGACACTGAACCCCACATTAGGTCACTGAACCCCACATTATGAGACTGAACCCCACATTAGGACACTGAACCCCACATTACGATACTGAACCCCACATTAGGACACTGAACCCCACATTACGACACTGAACCCCCACATTATGAGACTGAACCCCACATTACGACATTGAACCCCACATTACGACACTGAACCCCACATTATAAGACTGAACCCCACATTATGAGACTGAACCCCACATTATGACACTGAACCCCACATTAGGACACTGAACCCCATATTACGTCATTGAACCCCACATTAGGACACTGAACCCCACATTATGACACTGAACCCCACATTATAAGACTGAACCCCACATTATGACATTGAACCCCACGTTATGACATTGAACCCCACATTATGAGACTGAACCCCACATTACGACACTGAACCCCACATTAGGACACTGAACCTCACATTACGACACTGAACCTCACATTATGACACTGAACCCCACATTATGAGACTGAACCCCACATTATGACACTGAACCCCACATTATGACACTGAACCCCACATTAGGACACTGAACCCCACATTACGACACTGAACCCCACATTAGGACACTGAACCCCACATTACGACATTGAACCACACATTATGACACTAAACCCCACATTATGAGACTGAACCCCACATTATGACACTAAATCCTACATTATGAGACTGAACCCCACATTACGACACTGAACCCCACATTACGACAATGAACCCCACATTATGACATTGAACCCCACATTATGAGACTGAACCCACACATTAGGACACTGAACCCCACATTATGAGACTGAACCCCACATTATGAGACTGAACCCCACATTAGGACACTGAACCCCACGTTACGACACTGAACCCCACATTATGAGACTGAACCCCACATTATGAGACTGAATCCCACATTATGAGACTGAACCCCCCATTAGGACACTGAACCCCACATTACAACACTGAACCCCACATTATGACATTGAACCCCACGTTATGATATTGAACCACACATTACGAGACTGAACCCCACATTACGACACTGAACTCCACATTAGGACACTGAACCCCACATTATGAGACTGAACCCCACATTAGGACACTGAACCCCACATTATGACATTGAACCCCACGTTATGACATTGAACCCCACATTATGACACTGAACCCCACATTAGGTCACTGAACCCCACATTATGAGACTGAACCCCACATTAGGACACTGATCCCCACATTACGACACTAAACCCCACATTAGGACACTGAACCCCACATTACGACACTGAACCCCACATTATGACATTGAACCCCACATTACGACACTGAACCCCACATTACGACACTGAACCCCACATTACGACATTGAACTCCACATTATGAGACTGAACCCCACATTATGACACTGAACTCCACATTATGAGACTGAACCCCACATTATGAGACTGAACCCCACATTACGACACCGAACCCCACATTATGAGACTGAACCCCACATTACGACACTGAACCCCACATTACGACACTGAACCCCACATTATGAGACTGAACCCCACATTAGGACACTGAACCCCACATTATGAGACTGAACCCCACATTAGGACACTGAACCCCACATTACGACACTGAACCCCACATTATGAGACTGAACTCCACATTACGACACTGAACCCCACATTATGAGACTGAACCCCACATTATGACACTGAACCCCACATTACGACACTGAACCCCATATTATGAGACTGAACCCCACATTAGGACACTGAACCCCACATTACGACACTGAACCCCACATTAGGACACTGAACCCCACATTAGGACACTGAACCCCACATTATGAGACTGAACCCCACATTAGGACACTGAACCCCACATTATGACATTGAACCCCACGTTATGACATTGAACCCCACGTTATGACACTGAACCCCACATTACGACACTGAACCCCACATTAGGACACTGAACCCCACATTACGACACTGAACCCCACATTACGACATTGAACCCCACATTACGACACTGAACCCCACATTAGGACACTGAAACCCACATTATGAGACTGAACCCCACATTATGACACTGAACCCCACATCACGACACTGAACCCCACATTACGACACTGAACCCCACATTACAACACTGAACCCCACATTATGACACTGAACCCCACATTACGACACTGAACCCCACATTACGACACTGAACCCCACATTACGAGACTGAACCCCACATTATGAGACTGAACCCCACATTATGAGACTGAACCCCTCATTACGACACTGAACCCCACATTATGAGACTGAACCCCACATAATGACACTGAACCCCAGATTATGAGACTGATACTGACCACTGAACTCGTCCTCCTGCTGTCTTGATATTCTACCCAGAAGTTTTTACGAACAAGTATCAAAGATCCAGGAGTCGGTTCTGCTCCTGATTGTGAATTTGTCCTTAACGTCTGGTGTTTTCCCAGAACCACTGAAAACAGCTGGAATCAAGCCCCTCTTATAAAAGGACAGTTTGGATAAAACACAAATGAGCAAATACAGACCGATATCACACCAGAAACTTTTAAGTAAGATAATTGAAAAAGCTGTTTTTCATTAGTTAAATGAATTTTCAATAAGAAACAACTGCTATGATGTCTTCCAGTCGGGATTCAGACAGCACCACAGCACTGAGATGGCTCTGACCAAAGTGACTAATGATATACAGACAGTGGAAATATGTCAGTGCTAGTTTTATTGGATCTCAGTGCTGCATTTGATACAGTCAATCACGCTATATTACTTAAATGACTAAAACACTGGGTGCGTCTCACTGGGCCAGTGCTAAACTGGTTCAAAACGTACTTCGAAAACAGGAAATATTTTGTATCTGTAACTTCACATCAGAGCCAAAAGAAATTTTATGTGGAGTTCCCCAAGGCTCCATCCTGGGACCACTTCTATTTAATATCTACATGCTCCCACTGGCCCAGGTTATAAAGAACAACATTAGTTACCATAGCTATGCAGATGACACACAGATATACATTACAATGACACCAGGAGGCCCTATACAGGCTCTTGGTAAATGCTTTGAGGACATTAATGACTGGATGTGTCACAACTTACTTAATTAAACAAAAACCAAACTGAGGTTATTGTCTTTGGGGCTAAGGAGAAACTGTTGGAAGTCACTACAGAGATTGAATCTATTCATCTTAACACCACCAACCAGGCCAGAGCCTCAGGTGTAGTGATGGACACAGACCTACATTTTGATAAACACATTAAGGCATCTAAAAATATTTCAAGGATCAAAGATCTGATGTCTAAGCAGGACCTAGAAAATCTAGTTCATACTGGTTTATAAAGCTTTGAATGGTTTATCACCAAAGTACATGACTGACCTTCTGACCCAGTATATACCAGCCAGACCTCTCTGCTCATCTGGATCCAGTCTTTTATCAGTTCCTAGAGTCCAAACTAAACATGGAGAGTCTGCATTCAGCTTCTATGCTCCACAGATCTGGAACAGACTTCCAGAAAGCCTTAGATCAGCTAAAACACTCAGTGTATTTAAATCCAGATTAAAGACCCACCTGTTCTCAGCTGCATTTGATTCATATGGATTCAAAAGTTTAAATCTGAACTGTTTATCTATGCTTGTTTTAAATTCCCTTATTTGTAACTTTCTTTAAATCTTTTTGTAATAATCACACCTTTGATTGTTCTTTTGATTGTTTTCTTTCTGTCATGTTTTATGTAAAACACTTTGATTTGTCTTTGTACAGGAAATGTGTGAAACAAAGACACTTGCCTTGTCTTACTCTAAAGAGCAATTTTTAAAAGTGCCGGTACTGGGTACCTGAGAGTACTGGCCCACTTAAAGCACTGGACGGAATCCTCAATTGATTCTTGCTTTTGCCATTCAAACTATACCGTTTCACCCCACCTCCATAAACATACAAACACACACAAAACAACACACATTTGTTCTGGTCCTAAAATTTCACTTTTGATTGGTTTAATTTTAAGTTTCAGTGAGAAAGTGTTGACACAACCAGACTGTTGTTGTTTACGAGGGGCGGCCGTGTAGTGGAAAGCCGAAGTGTCCTTGGGCAAGACACTGAACCCAACATTGCCTCTGATGGAATGTTGGCGCCAGTGTTCGGCAGCGTAGCCACCATCAGTGTGTGAATGGGACTGTGACTGTAAGGCACTTTGGGCCTTCAGTGAAGATAGAAAAGCGCTATATAAATATACGGCATTGCTTTTTTTTATTTGGTTTATCATGCCTCTATTTGGTGCAGTGTGATTCACATGTTGTCCCTCTTTCCCACTCACCTATGGGGGAGCAGGAGAGATTTCTGATTCCACGTGGATCGTCTGTGCTCCTGTCCTTGCCTGTGACCTCGCCTTTGGCTCTTCCCGCTCCTGTCTTTGGCTCTTTCCGCCTTTGGCTCTTCCAGCAACCTCAGCTGTTTCCACAACTTCATCTGGATGAAGTCCATCTGCTCCACTATTCAAACATGTTGTTGTTTACTTAAATATTTAGCTGTTATCTTAACTTGTAGCTGTTTATCTAGACGTGTTTGTTTATTAGACATATACTTGTTATTCAGCCATGTAGTTATAGAATTAATGAGGCTCACTTTTCTTTAATAGTTCTAGCACATCACCTGTACGTCCGGGGTTCAGGATCTCTCCTTCATGTGGGAAACTCTGAGGTTTCTTAGTTTTTCCCCCAAAAAAGAGACAGGGGTTTTTTAATGAGTTTTTCCTCACCGAGAAGGAGGGTGTAAGGACAGAGATGTTAGTTCAGCTTAGTCTGTTTAACAACCAGCTATTGTTTAGTTTTAAGTTTGATTTTTTTGTTTCTTGCAATATTCTGATATCAGTCCAATGAGACGACTATGGCTGTGATATTGGGCTATAGAAATAACATTGAATTGAAATAGTCAGTAAATATGAAATGTTGTTTTGTCCATATCAGAACATCACAGTAAAGTCTGATGTGAACATGATGCTGATCTGGTCCCATTCTGAGCTTCTTTCAAAATAAATTTGGGGACAGATTGATGTTTATTATTGGCTGTCACATCAGATTTCATTTTCTGTTGACAGGATGGATCATGTTCAGTAAAGAAAGACAATTTAAAAAATTAATGTTGTTTATTTTGTTCACAAAACTGGATTTTCTAAACTTTTGAGCATCATTTAACAAAGAAATTGAAGTCAGGTTGCCTCCATGGGCAAAATGATTAAACTTCTAATCCTTAAAACACAAAATTTGAGAGAAACAGCACATCACGTTATTGGATTTTTTGAAGATTATCAAGCCAGAAGGAGAAATGAAGGAGAATTGTGCCTCTTATATAATCTGAAGTAATCTGGAACATGACAGGGAGGCAGATAATAACGTTACTGGCTGATGCAGAACCAGCTGTGTGGATGTGAAAAAGTACCAAAGAAACAGAGATGCAACATCCCACAGTTTCTGTTAGCTGCTGCTTTTACAAAGATTCAAAAGAACCAGCAAAACTGTTGATTCAATCATCTCTAAAAAAATCATGAATCTGGTAATCATCGGATCTGGCAGCTGAGGCCGTCACATGCTTCCCAGTTTTTCTAAATGTTTTCAGACTGATTAGTTTGTTGAGGGATTTTACTCCATAAATATTTCTACATGTTCTGTTTTTGCAAAGATGTGTTTGTGGGATAACAGGTATTGTTTCTTTTTTCTTTTTGAAGAAAAACACCCCTGACCCACTCAGATTTCAAGATGATCACATGGAGATGGTAGATTAGTGTTCTGATTAGATCCAATCTCCACAGAACCACGTGATCCCTGCTTTGATCTGTGTGCACAGCCCATTCTGCTTTGTGGTCTCACACACGTCGACGGGTTCTGTGGAACGTCCTCAGCTCAGCACACGTGTGGTTCCTTATTTGTGATACTCAGTCACGTACACAATGCTGCAGGACCACAGATGGTTCTGCTGCTGAACCATGAGGACACTAGAGGCCAGAAGTGATAAAGGATGAGAATCTAAAAGGAAAAAGGATCCACCCTGGGGGGATTCGAACCCTCGGAGTGAAAGAGCTTATTGTCTTAGTAAACGGGCCGTTTTCAAAGTTATTTAAGACATTTTAGGTCATCGTCCTATTTGTGTGCAAATCAGAGAACTTTTCAACTTTGACTTTTTATACAAATAATGGGGAAGTGTCTCAAAGCAGAGGAGCGGCTGCCTTTACAATCTTCCTGCTGTGTATGTGTTACTGTGACAACCCCCCCCCCCCCACACACACACCTTACTGCTCCCATCTGTCTGTACTTCCTGTTTGTTCTCATCAAATTAAAGTTGCTCTCATAGACTCTTCACACAAACTCCCTGTTTCATAATGAATGATTCACATTTCTGGTGAAACTGTCTGATAATCACAAGTTTGATTCCATGGCAGAACGCTGAAGTACATGCCCAAACTTTAAGTTATTCTGACTGAAATCATCAGCATAATACAAAGACACTGACATTTGTTTCTGTCAGAACAATCTCTTACAGTAACAATAAAAGCATCCTTTCTGTTTACTAATCTTTTCAGCAGTAAAATGTGAACATTCATTCTGACGCTGCAGTGTCACAAGCAGAAAGAACACTGTCAACATTTATTCTAAATAGTTTAATGTTCACAATAAAATCACAGAGGTTAGTAGAGGAAGCATTTGTTAATCACATTAAGGCATTCCATTAATAATATTGGAGATAAGGCAGCACAGAGGTCACTGAACGTTCACACATTCCAGCATCTTTCAAACTTCAAATTAAATCAAACTTTATTTATAAAAAGCGCTTCTCATACATTGCACAACTCAAAGCGCTGTACATTTAAAAACAAAAACATACACAATAAAAACCAAACCCACCCTTCCCCCTCCCTTCCATTGACACAAACAACCCATAACCTCACACATAAGAAGTGATTAAATGAAATGCATTATTATTATGATTTGTTTAACATGTTAAGCGCGTATAATGATCATGATGATATATACTTTAAAAGGCACAATGGGTCAAAAATTAAAACATTTCAAAAAAATACTTAAGTGAGAAGTAACCCCCACCTCCGCCCAAGACCAAAGTAATGACCCCCCAACCCATGTTGTGGGTCTGTAATGTCTTTGTGTGTTTACATGTTTTTGTCATGTTTTCAGTGTTTGACATTTTTAATATGTTTGGCATGTCTCATGTGATTTACGTGTGTAATTTGTTTAACATGTTTGCCGTGTCTAAGATGTTTTATCAGGCTTATGTATTTAGCGTGTACAACTTTGAGCATGTTTTATGTTCATTTTGTGTTTTAACATGTATGACATGATCAGCATGTGTCCTGTTTTGAAGGAGGTCACTGAATTGTGTTGTTCCACCTGAACTGTATGTGGGTTAAAGGGTTAAAATATCTTCCAAACATGACTTCTTTGCTGCTGCAGTGTGACCGTGGCTGACCTTAGGGGAACATTCTCCAGGAGGCCCTGAACTCACGCTCACAGGACTCAGGGTGCACTTACTTATTGGTGAGTAGTTTGTTTTTACATTCGACAGGAACCTCCAGGCTCTGATTAAGCTGGTCAGAACCTGCTGCTCACTTGTCTGCTCCTGGACTTCAGACATCATTAAAAAGTTCCTGAAGTCTTGTATTGGTGGATGTGAACATTCCCATAATCAATTATTAAGATGTGAGCATTTACAGAACCGGAGGGGACTTCAGCGGATCGAACATCCTCTGGTGTGTCTAGAGGATGACGCAGCAAACGCAGGTCTCCGGATAGTCGTCTGCTCTGACTTGGCGCTCACTTCCATAAATGGTGAAGGAGTGGGTGTTGCCTTTCCACTGGTACTTGACCTTTGTGACAGGAATCAGTTCAACAGTCTGCCTCTAAAGACCAACACAGACAATGCAGTTAGACTTTTTTAGTTCATTATTTGATTTCTATCCGATGACTTCAGCTCTAGAAAACATTCAGAGAGACGTGCTTTGGAAAGAAGTTAAACTTCAGAAGACTGCATCAAGGCTGTCAAAAGAAGACAAGAATAAGCTCACACACTTGAAAGTATCCTGAGTTTTTACACCATTCTTTTGACTGTTTTTTTGTCTTACAAATAAATCAATGTCCCTGTTTCTCACAATTGTACTTTGTTTGAGGAGGTGTTTCCTCAAAAGTAAACTATGAAGATCAAATGATGACTGAGAACTGACATGTCAACAAAGGTCCATAGCATCATTCGAATGCCACTTACCTGCTGTAAGATCCTGGAGTTCACAGCAAACTTGGACTGATGTTCTCTGATCAGACGCTCAGAGGCATCAGAGATGGCTGCGTTTGGAAACCCAAGCAGAGGGTAGGCCTGTGAGGAAGCAGCAGCAGAGGGTTCACTCTAATGTTTCACATCACGTTGAAGGGTCTGACTCTGTCATACGTGTCTGTACCATGTATCCGCTGTTCTTGAAAAGCTCTTTGCCGCTCACTGACTGAAGGCAATCTGATTTCAAGCCAGACTGGTCCTGGACCACGTGGTCGTCCACATGGTTAGTCCTGCAGGAGGACACACAGACCTTACAGACACACAAATAGACTGTTCAGACAACCTAAACTTGCAATAGTTTTCTAATCACCCAGTAGGGGGCACTAAAGCTACTTCCACATAATGTGTTCATAGATTTGTTTGAGTCGATCATAGATCAGTCATGAGTTTTAGAAAAATAGACATTCTTAGGTCTCATGGGTCAAACTCGGGGTCTGTGATTTTATTCTATTTGATCCATGTAATGTAAGCTGGCCTTCATGCACTGCTAATGCTCTACAAATCCCACAATGCACTGCTAACATGTTTAAGTGTGGAAAGCCTGAGAGCAGCAGACTTTGTCCTTTTGATACAAATAATTCATCAAGAAGTCGTCTTTCTGTCTTTGTTTAGTCCAGAGGATCTCCTGAACTCAAGGCCTGGTGAGGAACATGGATGAACTTAAAGCAGATGATCCAGCAACTCAAAGTTCTGCTCTAAAGTCCATCACTGCTGACTTTCCTTTTCTCTGCTGAAGAACACGCTTTTGTCCTCTTCTTTCACCAACAGGCGCCCAGTCTACACTCTGGTGGTCGTCGCTGACACAACCTGTTATTGCCAGTTCTGTTCATTTAGATTTGAGTGTTTTCTCAGGATGAAGGATTTCAGAACCTTCTCAGAGTTCATTGCTGTCTTCTAAACAGGTTCCTGCTGGAACATCTCTAAAGGAACGATCAGGGTTCTTAGCAGAATGAGTTTAATGACGTTTGAACCTGCCTTACCCACACTGCCCTCACCATCCTTTCATTTTTAGCCCAACTTTTGGCACTTTTCTCACCTGAACTTAAGGATGACCACCATGCAGGACCACAAAAACCTTCAACAATCCCGTCCTGTCCATCAGAGCCCCCCCAGCTGTAGTTGATGCTCACCACTCCACTTTCAGCTTGATGTAGGACAGAAGGCGACACTTCCCATCACAGGTCTCACACTTCCTCTGTCCTGTTCCACTGCAGGATCCACACCTGTACACAGGTACATGGTCACAGCTTTGACCCCCATCCCGCCACTCTCTCTGAGGCCATCTGTCTGAACCATCGACTGTATCAGAGAACTGGACTGACTGAGTTTGACATCAGTTGTAGAAAATGGTTTACTTCCAGCTCTGACTAAATTTGCTGGACGCCATGTTGGAGCCAGACGTAGTCAGGAAGCAGTGATTGGTCCGAGTCAGTCTGAGTCAAAGTTTCTATAGTAACCACTCTCACCAATCAGGAATGAGCTTGTTGGAAAACCACACTCCCTCCACTGAAAGCAGGCCACACGAAATCTGCCAAACGTTTTGAACATTGGACGTGGGGGTCAGCGGGCTCCACCTACTTTTATTAAGGCCTCTCTCGTCGTTTCATAGATTTTTGTCAGAATGATGGTGGTGGGGGAGGGTCTTTTTAACCAGAATTCATGGTTAAAATCATTTAAATCAACAATGTAACTTCCTGACCCCACCATCACTTCTACCCCCCAACCATTCAGACTGACTGACCTAAACAGTACGAGTGTTGGTGAAATCAATTCGTCATATATCAGTGTTTCATTTGTCCATACTTGTACTGATTTAAAATGCGGACAAGACCATATTAAATTCATTATTTCTGAGCGTCCTTCAACGTCTTACTTTTGTTTTACGACCACTAGTTGGCAGTGCAGCACACTAAGCCTCTTTGAGCAGATCTACACCGCGACCAAAACAACAAGATCTACGAAAAACCAGCTTGCGTTGAATGCGCCGTCAGCCTCCTGGTTTTTGTTGCTATGAGACATGGACTTCTTATTTTTTACCTGGGATAGGTACTAAAATGAAAGTCTGTGTCACGTTGCTGCCAGTATTATACAAAAGTACGGATTTTCATGCTTCGTAGCGGCTCAGGTAAGAATAAGTGATGCAGTGCAGCTGTGCAGCAGCTTATGCACAGAGCCTCAGTCAAAATGCTGTCTGCGATGCGGGTTCAAGTTCTGCTGAACTTTACAGATCTGCCACCATCAGCGTGACGTGTGCAACACTCTGAAACAAGGCTGTCGTCGTGGCGATAAGCAGGGGAATCTGTGTTTATTTCTGTGTGTGAGGACACAGAGCTGCAGCGCCGCAGGGCAGACTGTCATGTAAATAAAGCTGCTTAGCCACATTCAAGCCCTCTCCCTGGCATGTTTCAGGAAAGAACTGCCGTGTTTTTCCCTCTCATGTTTGAAGCAGCAGTTTAGGCTCCTGAACCATTTAAAAGTACTGGATATGCTGGATTTAGCAATGTTGGGAATAAACAACACTTTGTTTCCTCAATCACACTTTCAGAACCTTATTGGGACATTCATTCTTTTTTTTCTTATCCTGAAGTATTTTGTTGAAGAAATAAGGCAATGTTGACTGTTCCTTAAGAACAAGTACTGAATTGAATTCAATTTAATTTAATTTAACAAGCACCATGCATTTTCTTGGGTAAAAGCAACTCGCATGTCAGATACAACTGCATTGCTTTTACCATCTTTTTAACATGAAAGGTGTGATAGCACTCAGGTTTATTTCCAACTCACACTCTTTAAAACAAGTGGAAAATGGCTCTGGTACAGTCTTGGGATATATTGCGATATATCGTGATGTGAATCGTATCGCCAGACTTTTGCCAACACACACCCCTACTAAACGGCAGATCTGCTCTGTTCATGACGGTTGTCAGCAGCTGCCTGAGTTTGCATTAGCGGTCTTTAGGGTCGGTCTTACCTGTCCTTTCCTGAGGCGCTGCAGTCAGGACAGTCTCCGCCGTCATGCCTCCCGCCGCCATCACACAGAGAGCACGCTTTCTGCACACAACACACACTCCTCTGGTCATCAACTCAGTCCTGACAGATCCGTCACATCCTGTCTACAATGGTTTTCCTGCTTTCAAATCCAGCTAATTATCATAATCCCAGGGGGTGTGTGTGTGCTTTCTTACGTATCCTTTTCCATCACACTTTTGGCAGGAAACCTTCCCTTTAGCTCGACAGTCGCTGCAGTCCTGCACAGCAAAGAAGAGGAACACTTAGAACATGTTTGAAGTCCTGTTCTAGGATCCATTATGTAAAGATGAAGACATGAGAGCGGCAGCATCAGGATACTGATGCTGCTCATGAATGAGGAGCATAAATACTGCAGGATCTAAACCCTCTGACTGGAAACCCCAACAGGTTCTAAAGTCGATGTGAAAGTATGTGAAGACATGTTACTGCTGCTGAAAATTCTCAACCATATTGTCTGAGAAAAACAAAAATCGTGAAAAGTCTTAAAAGTACATCTTGGACCTCAGAGATGAAGAAAACACAAATGAGGATAAAGGAGAAGCTGATGGAGCTTAAAACCTTAGTTTCACATAAACACCTGGACAGTGGAGGTGAAGGGAACACGAATCTCCTTCTTCTCATCTGTGAAGAACTTGGTGGGCGTGGTCTGCATTTCCCACGGCTGCGGAGCAGGCTGGGTGTAGAAATCAGCCAGTTCACCTGTGGAGACGATCATGGAGTTTGAATGAACAAGTTCTTTTAATGATACAGAAATCCCCTTTGGCAAACAGAGACATAAAAAACAAAAAGTCTGTTGATGTGTTATTTGCATTAAATCCTAATTTTGACTCGTCTTTTAAAGCATTAACTCAAAAGTCTTGTAATCTATTGAAGCGAACGTCTTTTAACGGAACGTCTTTTAACCCGTTAACGCGAACGTCTTTTAACCCGTTAACGCAAACGTCTTTCAACCCGTTAACGCGAACGTCTTTCAACCCGTTAACGCGAACGTCTTTTAACCCGTTAACGCGAACGTCTTTTAACCCGTTAACGCGAACGTCTTTTAACGGAACGTCTTTTAACCCGTTAACGCGAACGTCTTTTAACGGAAAGTCTTTTAACCCGTTAACGCGAACGTCTTTTAATCCGTTAACGCGAATGTCTTTTAACCCGTTAACGCGAACGTCTTTTAATCCGTTAGCGCGAACGTCTTTTAATCCGTTAACGCGAACGTCTTTTAACCCGTTAACGCAAATGTCTTTTAACCCGTTAACGCAAATGTCTTTTAACCCGTTAACGCAAATGTCTTTTAACCCGTTAACGCAAATGTCTTTCAGCCCGTTAACGCAATTGTCTTTTAACCAGTTAACGCAAATGTCTTTTAACCCGTTAACGCAAACGTCTTTTAACCCGTTAATGCAAACGTCTTTTAACCCGTTAACGCAAACACGTTTAACCCGTTAACGCAAAAGTCTTTTAACCCGTTAACGCAAATGTCTTTCAGCCCGTTAACGCAAATGTCTTTTAACCCGTTAACGCAAACGTCTTTTAAACCGTTAACGCAAACGTCTTTTAATCCATTAGCGCGAACGTCTTTTAATCCGTTAACGCGAACGTCTTTTAATCCGTTAACGCGAACGTCTTTTAACCCGTTAACGCGAACGTCTTTTAACCCGTTAACGCAATTGTCTTTTAACCCATTAACTCAAATGTCTTTTAATCCGTTAACGCAAACGTCTTTTAACCCGTTAACGCTAACGTCTTTTAACCCATTAACACGAATGTCTTTTAACCCGTTAACGCAAATGTCTTTCAGCCCGTTAACGCAAATGTCTTTCAGCATGTTAACGCAAATGTCTTTTAACCCGTTAACGCTAACGTCTTTTAACCCGTTAACACGCATGTCTTTTAACCCGTTAACGCAAATGTCTTTCAGCCCGTTAACGCAAATGTCTTTCAGCATGTTAACGCAAATGTCTTTTAACCCGTTAACACGAATGTCTTTTAACCCGTTAACGCAAATGTCTTTTAAGCCGTTAACGCAAATGTCTTTTAATCCGTTAACGCAATTGTCTTTTACAGTAACCCGTTAACGCAAATGTCTTTTAATCCATTAACGCAATTGTCTTTTACAGTAACCCTTAACGCAAATGTCTTTTAATCCGTTAACGCAATTGTCTTTTACAGTAACCCGTTAACGCAAATGTCTTTTAATCCGTTAACGCGATTGTCTTTTACAGTAACCCGTTAACATAAATGTCTTTTAACCCATTAACTCAAATGTCTTTTAACCCGTTAACGCAAATATCTTTTAACCCGTTAAAGCAAATGTTTTTTACCTGTCAACTTAAATGTCTTTTAATCCATTAACGCAAATGACTTTTAACCCGTTACGCAAATGTCTTAACCTGGTAACGCAAATGTCTTTTAATGCGTGAATGCAAATGTTTTTAATGTTTAATGTTTCTATGTTTGTTAAATAGTTTCATTTACTTGATAAAACCTCAGGAATACTTTTATTGATTCACATTTTTATTTGACCGTATAAGTCATGCTACAGAGCCAAGAAACTTAGTGTTTTTGTTTCAGCCAATCCCTAAGATAAGTCATTGATTTTTTTATTATTTATTATTATGTTTTATTTTAACTACTATGAAAACTGTCAGGGTACTTAAAAAAACTCATTATGAGCCTATTAGTCCCTGCACTTCTAAGAGATAATTACAGTTTGTGCTTTTTTATTCATTTAAAGTTAATTGTTGGTGTTTGTTTTATTCTAAATTTTGATGCCAATATTCTAATTTTCACAGCAAATGAACTCAGCTCTAAATATTTGTTATCGCCCTTATAGATTACTAATAATCAATAAAAATCCTTGAGCTGCTGGTTTTTTTATCTGAAGATCCGGAAACAAAAATGTCCAGAAAAGGCAGCCCCGCTAATTCATCCAGTATGAAGGTTCATGAATGTCAGGATGTCTGACTCATCACTTCAATGGAGGCTTACCTTCATGGGGCTTGTGGGCCTGTTCACTGGACCTGGACTCTGTAAATGTCTCCAGACGATACTGCAGAATAGAAACACACGTTCAGTCTGTATCCTACAGAGGTAAGGAACGTTTCACGGATATGATGACGTTCCTCTGACGATCACCTCTGTTCTGCAAATGGCAATGACCCCTTTGCTGGAAGGAGACATCTCCACTGCCCCCCAGAAGCTCTGTGGTCTATCAGCCAGACGTTCCTGCCCGTCCATAGAGCTTCTTCTGCTATGGAACCAAAACTGCGGGCTAACTGATCTGCCGAGGAACATCTCTGTTTCTAATGACTGAGTTTGTCGTCTTGAATCATTGTCTGAAACCAATTTTTTTAGAATGATCTTCCTTTTGTCTTGATTATTTTAATTGTGGTTTTTATGAGGGTCTCCCGTTGTTCTGATGGTCAGAGGAGCTTTTTGAGTCTGAGCAGCATCAAGTGACTAAAAGTTCTTCACAACAATTAAAAGAATAAAAACAAAGTAATATTGAAAGTTTACAGTTGTAGTGAATTCCATTTCACCAAAAAAAGAATTGAGTCATCAGATCCATAGATCTTTCTTTCAAGCAAATATATTTACCTCAGAAATGACATGAGACAGCGTTTATCATTTCCTTCATGTAGGTGAGTGATTCAATGTGACAGATTATGACAAAAAATCTCATTGATTTTTGTTCATTAGGCGTGAAGCCCCCAAAAAACCTTAAATCTGTTAAGAAAATGTCAAAAAGACATTTTAAGACAAACTGGGAGTCATTAAACACCACCAGGTTTGTGACATCATGGATGACCATCATGGCATCAAGAATGACCTTTTCTTTGACATCATGAATACCTACTCCTCTCTACAGAACAACCAAGTTCTTTAGAGCTACAAGGAAAATGCACTTCCAAGGCAACGTGTTTCGTAAGTAAAGCCTGTAAATGTTCTTAAAAACTCGCTCAGTGATGTGGGAATCCACGTATAAGTACTTTTCCAAAGGCCTTTCATTGGAAGCAGCTGCGTGTCCAAGCCTGGTGTAAACATAGCAGAGGACTTGAGATGACTTGAACTTGAAAAAAGAAACATGTGAGCACCCATTTGAAAACATACCTCCTGTGACTTGAACAAAGAAGCAAAAACAAAATAAGATGCAAAGAAAAACAGAGAAGAGTCAGAACAGGAGTATAATGTATGCACAGAGTTAGAACAATTCAAACTTCATATTTAAAGACATATTTGGATGTTTTACAACTTTGGCTCTGTCTTCTATTCTTCCTCATGACCGGGCCTAATGGTTGCAGGGTTTCTCCAACAGTTAAGCCCCTCCCACAGCACTTGCAGGCACTCCTGTCAATCATGCCTGGGTGTGTGAAAGACCTACGAAGCTGACTTCCACAGGAGATTCACAGAAACCTAAACCTCTCCACCACTTTGTCTTTTAGAAACTGGAGTCTTCGTGAAAATGAGTCAAAAGTTCAGAGTCGCAGTTTTCAAGTCCAACTTTCAGTTGGTTGCAAATTTAGGGAGGTTTGCTGCTGAAAAGCAACTTTAACTGCTAACAGACAAACAGCGCCACCACAAGAAACGCTCCACAAACATGTCTCACATCCCAGACAGCTTCAGCTGGGAATGGACTAACTATCTTTACCCCGGGAGGAGCCACAGATTCTACCATGTTTTCTGCCCGGGATGGACGGGTTTTCCTGTTCCAGTGAACCTTTCTGGGATCTAAAGAGTCATTTCATGAAGATTTTTCTTCCGTACTTCACTAGGAATGGCTTACAGGAAGTCAATGAAATATTTAAGATGAAACAACATCAAGCCCCTCGCTCATGTGGGGTGGACTGAGGACCGTTTCAAAACAATCTGCTGACAGTTTCAGAATAAAATGTCTTTTCTTTGGATTGGGATGTTTATTTCAACAAGTCAATGTTTTCCGTTGACACTCACCCGGCTAACAGGAATGTTATTAACCCACTCCTATCATCTTCTGATCTATTTTCAAAGCGTTC
>BOLG01001587.1:110000-129201 GCA_016861445.1 Oryzias woworae
AAGATTATTGACCTCTTTTGCTTGCCATAGAGCAAACACTACCCCGCTCGCGCAAACCGCAGGTGAAAGCACGTCTGTAATGATGTATCACGGGCGGCTTGAAGACAAAAAAGCAAGAGGGGGAACTTTAAAAAATGCTCATAGGAAGGAGCCGCGGTTGTTGTTCACTCTGAAGAGAAACTCTGAAAACCGTTTCATTCGCGACTGAACTGGTCGGCTGCCGTAAGAACTTTCTATAGTCCCGGTCCAGTGATCAATGGCAGAGATGACTCCCGTCCCACGGGAATCCTGAAAAAACGTCATCCTCTAGTCCAGAGTCAACAAGATACCCCCCAAGAACCCACCCACCCACCCCAGCAACAGCTGCATTTCTGCAGAACATCCTCCAGCGGTCGAAGGAGAACTCAAGAGGTGAAGGAAACACCCTCAGAAGATCAGGTGTTCCGGTCCAAACTGCAGGAACCAAGCTTGGCCCTGGGCTGGGCCTGGGGGCGGCCATAGGATCTGGCTTACCTGGAGTGTTCATGGTGAAGCTTGTGGGAGGGGGCACTGATGGCGCTTCTTCCACGCGGGACTCCCCCGAAATGTTTTTCTGCAGAGTGGCAAACGTCTGGACCACACGGCGTCCGAGCTGCAGAGTCCACCTTCAAAATAAAGTCTGGACCGCCCTGAAGAATCAATCCCGGCGTTTATTGAAGTACGCATGCGCTCTGCAGACGCTGCTCCTGGAAGATTTTGATCCGGTGGTGCAGTGGGTGTGGAGGGGGACTGAGGAATGTTAGCCCACGCAAACGAAGACCAGATGATCCCCGACCGGAACCCGGGAGGGGCTCTTCAAATTAAGAGCTTTGAGCTTCTCAGCCTCCAATTGGTCAGAAGATCCAGTCCAGCTCCAATGATTGGTGTGTGTGTGTGCGTGTGTGTGCGTGCGTGTGCGTGCGTGTGTGTGTGAAGGGGACGTTCTTTGTTTCAGAGACAAGAAAAAACGTGTTTTTTGGGGGAGTGGGGTGTGTGTGTTTTTTGTTACCTGCTGATGGTCTCTGTGTTTGCAGGTTATGAACTTCAGGTTTGCTGCGCTGAGTAGAAGTACAGTGGGTATGGAAAGTATGATTAATGATTAATGTACACAGCACCCCATATTGACAAAAAACCAACAGAGGTTTTGACATTTTTGCATTTAATTCATTAATGTATTTATTAAAAAAGAAAAACTGAAATATTTGTGTTGTGGTTGCAGAGTCTTCTGTTGCTTTGCTTCAAATTTGTTTGAAAGGACACAACTAAAATGTGTAAAGTTAAAAGTTGAATTGTAATTGGTTGTTTTTGTTTATCATTTATTTTGTACATTTTATCTGGTAGGAGTAAATAACAGCACATATATATTATGCACTTATATTAATAAAACATAACGATATTTTTGGCAAAGGCGGTGGATGTGGTGGATGATAAACCTCAAAGTCTCAATTGTTTTTAAGTGCAGTGAATGTTTTGTTTTAGTTTTTTTTTGTGTATGTTTCCCTTTTTCAATTACTTGATAAACAAAAAGAAACATAACAGAATTAGAACAATATTGTCAATTAAATGAAAAATAGCCGACGCAGAGGGGTAGGACCCAAATGCGGAAGCACTGGAAGAAATAAATCAATAAAATAAAAATAAGAAGTAAACATATAAAATAAATGATCAAATCAATATAACAAATAAACAACATAACATTATGATAAGGAATATGAAACTAAATCTACCTATTTTCAGTTAAGTGCAAATAGCAATGCAAATAAAATGAACCATAGCGCTTTTATTTTCAAATATAAGCATTCAAAAAACAGTAAAAACAAACGAAAAAAAAACAGCACAAATCTGAAATAACCTCACTACAGAGGCAGGCGAGGTGAACACTGGGGGACATCGCTGAAACCAACACCAACAGAAAAGTTTCTCAATGCTGTGTTCTGATCAGCCTGTTCTGGACTCTGGTTCAGTTCGGGTCTGGGGAAATTCTTCAAAGACGTCAAGTGTCTCCACTGCTGAGTAAATCAACGACAGTGTCAACCCGACTGTTTCTTTAAGACAGGCTGAGGCCTATCCTGCGGTTTGCGCGAGCGGGGTAGTGTTTGCTCTATGGCAAGCAAAAGAGGTCAATAATCTTGCGCTGAGTGGAGGCGCGCGCCGGCTGTTGGATTACACGCACAGCAGCACATGAACGCGTGTGAGCAACGTGCAACAACAAACTACAGCAACACCGAAACGTAAAGAAAATGAGTGACAGCAGGAACATAATCCAAATGGAGAAGCATTTCATTTTATTGATAACACAAAGGAAGAGTGTAGAGTCTGCAGGAAAGTCATTTATTAAAGTCATTTATTTTCTTTCAAAAGCTTTTTTTTCTTACAAAAACACTTTTTTGCGTTTGCAACACAAATGTTTTCAGACGCGTTGTCTCTCGTCTTGCTTTTTCCCTATTTTTGATTTTGCGTCATTAGTCTCAGTTTAACATCGGGCCAGAACGGGCCGTGGTGCAGCAGGTAGGGTGGTCGTCCTCCGATTGGAAGATTGCAGGTTCGATTACCACCTTGCCTGCCCATGTGTCGAAGTGTCCTTGGGCAAGACACTGAACCCAATTGCCTCTAATGAAAGGTTGGGGCCAGGGTTCGACAGCGGAGTCCACCGTGAATGTGTGAATAGGACTGACTGTAAAGCGCTTTGGGCTTTCAAGGAAGGTAGAAAACCATTATATAAGTAAACACCATTTACATACAGAATAAATGTGTCACCAAACAGCCAATCACAGACAAGAGGGTCATCTTTGTGTTTTTTTTCAGGTTTGTACCCTCCAACCCCCGGCCCCGCACCAAACGCCATTGGGAACCAGCCTGCCTACGGGGGCTCAGGTGCAGGTATCAGTTTAAAGCACAAACTTTCCATAAAAAAAGCAACGGGAAAGATGTTTGGAGAACCATTTTCAGGAGCTGCTCTGGATTAAATTTATGACAACAGCTGTCAAAGAGTCCACTCAAGAACTCTGGTTGGATCTTTGTGTACAAAAGATTTACCTGCGAGCAAATCAGAAGTACTAGAGACACAATCAACACTATAGACACAATCACCACAATGACACAATCAACACAATTGGACTACAGACACAATCAACACAATGGAAACAATTGACACTACAGACACAATCAACACAATGGAAACAATTGACACTACAGACACAATCAACACAATGGACACAATTGACACAATTAACATATAGACACGATCAACAATATAAACACAACAGACACAATCAAAACTATTGACACAACGACACAAAAGACACAATACTATAGACATAAGACAACATCAAACACTATAGACACAAGCAACTTTATAGACACAATCGATACTAAAGACAATACACACTTTAGACACAATGGACACTATGGACACAATGGACCACTGCAGACACAATCGACATTTTAAACACACCAATGTTGGAATGTCTCCAGTTTACTGTTGTAGAGTTGAGACCCACATTGTGTTTTACTCCAAAGTTACTTTTCCATTAATAAAACCCTGTTTGTTTCTATCTTTGGCTCTAGCTCAGTGGCCTAGTGGAATAGTATCTGCTCTGAGACTGAGTGGTCGTGATTTCAAATTTAGGCCTAGTCATACTGCAGAGTCTAAAATTAACCCGGTGCGTTCCTGCTTGACATCTCAGCATTAAGGCGTTGGATTGAGGGATTAAGCCACTAAATGGTTCTCTGACTGCAGGTCACTGCTCCCCAAGGGGATAGGTCAAATGTGGAGAACATATTTCACACACAAAGTCAAAGTTTATTGAAAATCTTATTTTTCTGTCACAGGAATGTATCCCCTGCCCATGGGTCCTGCACCCAACATGGTCCCTGGAGCAGGTATAGTCTGTTACCACATTGATCTTCCCAGCAAAGCAACACAAAGCTTCAATCTGACCTCTTGTAATATAGGGGGGATCAAAACAGACAGAGTGAGCCCCCAAGATGAGAGTGCTGTAAAGAACAGGTGTAGTCGATCAAAGTAGCAAACTGCAGTCAGACAAAGGTTTTAATTTGTTTATTGTGACCATTTGTCCTATTTAGGAGAAGGGACTGGACTGGGCTGCAGGCTGGCTGGTAATTTCAGCAGCCGAGAATCCAGAAGGATGAAGATGGCTCCAGTATGCAGACAATCTGGTAGTTAGGGAAAGAAAAAGGGGGTGAGGTTTATAAACTGGAGTCTTGATGAGTGAGAATGGGATACAGGTCAGTCCGAGAGCCAGTAGACTGGTAGAGGGAGGCAGAACAGGAAGTGGAATGGAAAAGCACATGGATCCCAACATAAGAGAGTCAGAAATATGTCTCAGTGTTGAAGTTATTCATTATTAATCTGCCACAAAAAAAACGAGTAACCTCAGGGGTCTTTGCGTGTGTGGGGTACTCCAGGCACCACCCACAGCCCAAAGACACGTCTGATGAGGGAACTGGAAACTTGTTCTGAACCACCAGTCTGATTCACAGACTGGTCCCAAATGCTCATGTGCCCACTATTGGGGGCGGTGTTTGCACCAGAACCCGTCCATCTCCAGGCTGAGCTGCCTCAGCCTGTCTTAAAGAAACAATCGGGTTGACACTGTCGTTGATTTACTCAGCAGTGGAGACACTTGACGTCTTTGAAGAATTTCCCCAGACTCGAACTGAACCAGAGTCCAGAACAGGCTGATCAGAACACAGCATTGAGAAACTTTTCTGTTGGTGTTGGTTTCAGCGATGTCCCCCAGTGTTCACCTCGCCTGCCTCTGTAGTGAGGTTATTTCAGATTTGTGCTGTTTTTTTTTCGTTTGTTTTTACTGTTTTTTGAATGCTTATATTTGAAAATAAAAGCGCTATGGTTCATTTTATTTGCATTGCTATTTGTACTTAACTGAAAATAGGTAGATTTAGTTTCATATTCCTTATCATGCCGCCTGCATGCTCTTTCTTTGCTGCTGAGAATTCCCCGGACTGGTGTGAGTGGTGAGGCAGCGACTCAGCTGGGTCCTTTTTACAGATACAGAAAAGTTTCAAACAAGAGTAGAAATATTGATATTTGTGGGTCGGTATCGATCCGAAACCAACTTGAGATCAATAATGTCAATATTTTGAGTCGATCCGCCCACCACTACTGAATACTTTCTGTACCCACTGTACGCACTCATAATGTTTTATTTTTGCAGAGTGAAGTAAAGACCATCTGACTTTTATTTTGTTTAGCTGCTTCCACAGAGGTTCCTCAGCAGCTCCCGTCTTTCTGCAGAAGCTTAGAAAACCTTTGCAGTGAAACTACAGTGTTTGTTTTTAACCTGTAATCCTTTTGTGAGAAACCTGAAAAAAACAAGAATAAGGTCTAACAAGCTCAAAGCTGTTCCTGCTGCTCACACATGTTTCTGCAATATCCAGCACATTCTTTTCAGGTCAGACAGACAAGAGGTCGGCTGAGAACTCCCTGAGTGACGTCTTCATCTCATGGGTGAAGTTTCTGATGATGGAGCAGATTAAAAACAAACACACTTCAAAGACTCAGGAACCAAAGCTTTGAAAAGAGAAAAAGAATTTCTGTAAAGAAATAAAGACTCCAGAGCAACGTCCCGCCCCCCCAGACTGAGGGAAACTACTGCAGCTGTTGCTAAGAGCAGAAAAATGTGAAACAATGAGGAGGTGGGAGGATGTCAGCTCGTTTCAAAAGTCCTCAAAGGGAGACCCACCCCCAACCTCCAGGCAACCACCCACCCACCCGCAGGAGATCCAGGAGAGGGTACGGCAGGGGCCAGCCACCCCCACCTAGGAGAAGGACGGCCAAGAGAAGTGGGGGTTCCCGAAGGGTGTTGAGAACAGCAGGCTCACTCAATGTTGGAAATTTGGAGAGCCCAAGGGCAAGAGCCAGAACCCACACCATAGAAAACGGACAACCCCCAGGCTCAGATAGAAGGTGACCCCCCTGCCCACGGTCTGTCCCCGCGTGGAGAGAGGGCTGCCGGGCCCAGGAGACCCACATCCAAGAGACAGAGCCGCCATTGCCGAGGGCCTTGTTCCCTCTGCCGGGGATGGGGTAGGGGACAGAAGGTCAGAGGGCCCACCGTCCTTGTGTAATGTATTTGTGTGTCCGTGTCTGTGTGTGTGTGCGCATGTGTGTGGGTGTTTTGGGGTGTGTTTGTTGATGTTTAAAGGGTGTGTGCAATGAAAGGTACAGCAGGGAACTGAGAGGACACGTCCTGATTTCTCACAGTGATGTCCAATCACCCTCTCACCAAGGGTCCTAAATGTCTAAGGTGCACTTAAAACTGAGTGAGGGGTGCCAATCCCCAAATCAAAGGCAAATGTGGAAATCAGGGACCCAGAGTCTGGTAGAAAACTAGTCACAGAATCTGTTGTTTGAAGGACAGAGTGACCAGAGTTTCCACAGTGAGTGATGGTTTGGTGTCATCTGCTGCTGTTGGTCCACAGCCAAAGCAAACGTTGAGTCTACAGAACTCCATGCTGCCTTCTGCTGAGCAGCTGGATGGAGGTCCTGGTCATATTTCCAGCAGGAGTTGGCTGCTGCCAAAACTGACAAACAGGTTTTTGGTTTTCATGATCTGTAAACCATAAAAGACGAAACATATTTAAATCTATACACTAATAGTTGGTTTCATTTGCTGAACGTATAAAAGTATAAACACATTTCACAAGATTCATGTTTAAAAATGTATCTGTACTTCGCTGTCTGGTCAAAGACCTCCTCCCCATCCTGCATTGTCCTTTCTGTTAAGATCTTACCAGCAGGGGGGGCTGGAGAGCCAACCGGCTGCTGTTCCTGTGTGGAACGGGGATCCATAAACAGACACCACTGTGGGATTTGAATAAACACAGTGGTGTCTGACTCTCTGCTTCTGCTGCTCTGTAAATCAAAGGAGCCTAAAAAGAGCTGAGATGTTTGAAACATTGTTAGGAGTGATGTTCAGGTTGACGCTGGGGGGTCAGCCATGGAAAGACTTCCAGAGGAGTACTCCATCAGAGTTCCTCAGCCGCCTGCGGTCTTTGGTGAACAGATGATTTTAGCCGTGACTCTTCTCTGCTCATGTTTTCTCCGTTTGATTAAACAGACTAAGCTTTAGTCACAGGAGGTTGATCCAAACAGGTGGAACGTCACGATGTCATGATGTTCAAGGTCAGCAGGAACAGCTGTGGAAAGGAAACTAAATACAGATGAGCAGCTCAAAAAGAAAAGATGACTGCAGCACCGCATAAGAATGTCTTTATAAACTGTCAAATTTTGGAAAAGAACCATCATGGGAAATTTAAAAAAAACTGGATATATCAGTATGAGGGGCCCCTGATGACAAACAGGAAAACATGCCATTGGACTGTAGATGACAACATCTCAGAGGATTTCCATGATCTTCAGTAGTGCAGGCAGATTTCAGGAATGAAAACTGAAATGAAAACTGGAGAACCTGTTTACCTGAGCAAACAATAACATATACCCTTAAAGATTCACTCTGATCATCTTTTGATCTATTGTCAAAGTGTTCCCAGTGGTCTTTTAATTATGGTGATTATTAGAGCAGCAGGAGTTCATCAGAAATTCCCCTCTAAGTTGTGGGCGGGATTGTTGGTGCGGAGCAGCCTCCTACTGTCTATGCTATGAGAACTGCACTGAGTGAGTCTGATGTCACCCAAGGAAAATGGTTTACTTTTGGCCCCAATGAGCTGAAATCACCATTTTTCCTCAAAACAAACGCCACCATTTTGGAGCCAGATGACAATGATTGGTCTGAATTGGTCTGAGTCAATGTTTCTATGGCAACAACTGTTGCCAATCAGGAGTGAGCTGGTTGGAAGTCCTTACCCCATCCACTAAAAGCAGCTCTTGAGAATCTGTCAATCAAACGGCTGGTCGCCGCTGCTGCTTCGGCGGGGTCTTGGTGTGGGGATGGCTGGGAATTCTCCCTCCTTTCTTCATCCACCTCAGCTTAACATAAACATTCACCTCAACACAGGTGTCAGTTCACTTTTGCACAGTCCGTTAGTGTGACAGAATGTAATGCTTTACATGTGTTGGTTTGTATGCATTAGTGTGCGTGTGAACTGGACTAGTGTGGACGAGTTTTGAAGAGGTCCCCCCCCCCCCCCCCCCCCAACTAAACAAATATAAATAAAGTTTAGTTTCAATTACAGTAAAATCTGTCAAACACAAGAGGCTCTCAGCTCATATCTGCTTGCTCAGCTGTTGGACAAGACAAGTAAAATAAATGGTAAAATAAACTGGTTTTTAAACACTACTGATATGACACTAAATTAAAAGGCCTTATGTGCTTTATCTATCCTCCAAAAAGCACAATTAAGATGATAAAGTATAATGATGATTAACGATGAATTTTCTTTTTGGAAGGAACTTGAATGTGCTGCTTTTCGATTAAATGACAGCAAACTTGTTAAAAAGTCTATTGAAAAATATACCACTGTTATAGTTTAATTACTGTGAACATTTAAAAGTTACATGCTATAAAAAGATGGCCTAATGGATACAAAAAAGTGTGTTTTTATTAAAAGTGTAGTGAGATTTTGCAATTCAATCAGTTTTGTCAGTAAGAAATTGAACTAGATGGTTCTTTTAGAGGTTACACTCTCTCAGCTAGCTTACAGCCCCTCACAACCCCAAGCTAACATTAGCAAAGCAACAAAAATGGTGAGCAATATCAGATCAATCCAGCCATACAGTTCTGATCCAGATTCCAGCTCAGACGAGGAAAACAAAGACGTGCATGGATCTGTTTGTCTGTAGAGGGATGCAACAGAATGGGGCGGAGCCGGGAGCTTGAGGTCCCGCCCAGCATATTTTCAATGCCACAAATAGAACCTTTTTTATACAGTATTTTTTAATCTGCAGAATAAAGAAATATTCAGAAAAGCAACTTTTAATCTTAATTTTCTTTCTAAAAGTCACCCATCACAAGAAAAATGCTACAAGAATATGTAAGAAACACCATTTTCATCAGAGTGTCTTTAAATTATTTAGAGAAATGCAGCTTAGTGTTGCATATGAACATGTGCAAGGCGAGCATGTCCACAAGTGTGTCTATGTGTGTCTGTGTGTGCTTGTGAGTGTGTGTCATTAGAGTTGAACAGAGTCAGACATTCTTTCCATTGCCATCACCAAATCAATATTTTGCAGTCCACTCTCCCCAAACAACTGCAGTGTGGTTTTCTCTGTGTGTGAGATCAATAAACAGATAGCATCAGATTGAATCAGAGGAAAAGTGGGGCATCCAAACTGCTGTGGCCATAGCAGCTTCCTGTCCCTGCTGAACACATCCAGCTTTTGAAGAAAAAAATAAATATATATACATATATATATATATATATATATGTATTCTTTCATTTATTTTCTAAACCCGCTTTGTTTCTTTCAGGGTCACGGGGCAGTCAGAGCCCTACCTGACCACTCATGGGCAAGGGCAGGGGACACCCCTGGACAGGTTACCAGTCTGTCGCAGGGCCACAATCACACACTTACATCCACACCTAGGGACAATTTAGAGTGACCAATGAACATATGAAGCATGTTTTTAGATGGTGGGAGGAAGCCGGAGTCCCTGGAGAAAACCACACATGCATGTGGAGAACATCCACACTCCAAATCAAATCAAGCTTTTTTTAAAGAACACTTTTCCAACAAAAGAAGCTCAAAGTGCTTCACATTAAAAACATTTCCAAATTTAAAAGTCAAAAGACAAAAAAGACAAAATTAATCACACATTCAATGCCCCCCCGACAACCCCCCTCACACACACACACTTACATACAACACAGTAAATCTTAAAATGAGACACCAAAATATGAAAAGAGAATTAAAATGAAGTGAAATTGAAATCTGGCTTGAAACTAAGCGGGAAAACGATATATCAGGGACCTGTCCACATCAGTGACCCCTCACTTACGTTCATAGAGGAAGCACCATAGGACCCCCCCCTGATCAAAGCAAGAGCCGGACCCGGTCCACACAAAACCCAAGCTGGTGTCCTCTACCAGAGGCCTGGGAGCTTGAGGGTCCTGCAGTCTCTTATCTGTTTCTAGAACTGCACTTTTCCGGACTGAGATGTCTGAGGTCTTTTCAGGGATCTGCTGTAGACACTCCTCCAGTTTGGGGGTTACAGCCCTGAGTGCTCCAGTTACCATGGTAACCACCGTCACCTTCACCTTCCAAGCTTTCTCCAGTTCTTCTCTGATTTCCTGGCATTTCTCCACTTGCTCATGTTCCTTCTTCTAGATGTGTGTGCTTTCCCGGCCAGCATCTTACAGCCTGCAGGTCTGTGCTGGATTGTTTCCTCTTTACAGTCTACATCTTGGGTCTTGTCTGGTGTGGTGGATCTGAGCCTCTGTCACTCTGGTGTTCAGGGTTTGTTCCTGAGCTGTCAGGATGAGCTGCTTCTGTGCTGTCCTGTAGTCCAGCCCTTTCCAGCCGTTGATAAGACGTGTTGATATCAGACACTTCAGTTATGGTTCAGTGGTACATCCCATGCAGGGTCTTGTCCTCCCATGAGGATCTGTCCTCCTGCATCCTCTGCTGTTCATTGCTGAGACATTCACTGTCAGTTGGGGCCTTGATCTTGATGTATTCATGCATCTTGATGTTTCATCCTGGTCAGTGGTTTCCATGCTCACTAGTCCTCGGCCTCCTTCCTTGCGTCTAGCGTACAGTTTCAGGGTGTTGGATTTGGGATGGAACCCCCCCATGTGTGGTAAGGAGCTTCCGTGTCTTAACGTCTGTGGTCTGTATCTCTTCCTTTGGCCCTCTGATTATTCCTGATTATTCTGATGACTGGCAGTATGTAACTGTTTTTGCCCCGGTCTTGTTCTTGCCATTGAGCTGGCTTCTCAGGACTTGCCTTACTATGAGTTATTTGGCTGTTGCAGCCCCCTTTTCTCTGAGTGCATGTGATTGCCTTCAGAAGTTGCTTGATGATTGTAATTGATCAAATATTGACTTAATAACTTAATAGAGTGCCCCTTTGTGTGATTTAATCTCAGTATCCAAATCCAGCTGTTTTGTGACAGTCTCTGTGGTTTGTTAAGAGAATATTGGGGAGAAAACAGCATCATGAAGTGTCAGTGTCTTCTCCAAATGGCATGTTTCAGCTCCTTCCACGGATGTTCAATGGGATTCAGTTCTGGGCTCATGGAAGGCCACTTTAGAATAGTCCAACGCTTTTCTCTCAGCCATTCTTGGGTGTTTTTGGCTGTGTGTTTTGGATCGTTGTCCTGTTGGAAGACCCATGACCTGCGACTGAGACCAAGCTTTCTGACACAAGGCAGCACATTTCTCTCCAGAATGCCTTGATAGTCTACAGATTTCATTGTACCTTGCACACATTCAAGATACCCTGTGCCAGATGCAGCAAAGCAGCCCAAAACATGACTGAGCCTCCTCCATGTTTTCACCGTAGGGACAGTGTTCTTTTCTTCGTATGCTTGGTTTTTGAGTCTATGAACATAGAGTTGATGTGCCTTACCAAAAAGCTCCAGTTTGGTCTCATCTGTCCAAAGGACATTCTCCCAGAAGCTTTGGGGCTTGTCAACATGCATTTTTGCAAATTCCAGTCTGGCTATTTTTAGGATTGTTTTTCAGCAGTGGTGTCCTCCTTGGTCGTCTCCCATGAAGTCCACTTTGGCTCAAACAACAACGAATGGTGCGATCTGACACTGATGTACCTTGGCCTTGGAGTTCACCTTTAATTTCTGTGGAGGTTGTTCTGGGCTCTTTGGATACAATTCGAACGATCCGTCTCTTCAATTTGTCATCAATTTTCCTCTTGCGGCCACGTCCAGAGAGGTTGGCTACTGTCCCGTGGGTCTTGAACTTCTGAATAATATGAGCCACTGTTGTCACAGGAAGTTCAAGCTGTTTAGAGATGGTCTTATAGCCTTTACCTTTAAGATGTTTATCTATAATTTTTTTCCGGATGTCCTGGGACAATTCTCTCCTTCGCTTTCTGTTGTCCATGTTCAGTGTGGTACACACCTTTACACCAAACAGCAGAGTGACTACTTGTCTCCCTTTAAATAGGCAGACTGACTGATTATGAGTTTGGTAACACCTGTGATGTCAATTAAAGGACACACCTGAGTTAATCATGTCAGTCTGGTCAAATAGTTTTCAATCTTTTATAGAGGTACCATCATTTTTGTCCAGGCCTGTTTCATTAGTTTGTTTTTTTAAATAATTATGTTAATCAGCAATTCAAAAGTGATGGCTGATTTTGATTATTTAATTTTCAATATATTTTTATGTATTGTTACTTTTGTAAGTTTCAAGTGATTTCAGTGAGAATTGTGGGTTTTTCCTTCTTTAACTGAGGGGTACCAACAATTTTGTCCACCTGTGTATTTATGTTTGTGGTCATAATGTGAGAAAATGTGGAGAAGTTCAGGGCTATGAATACTTTTGGAAGCTACTGTATGTTCACACAGATGTAAATATGTTCATACACACGACAGGAATCAACTGTCTGCTTCACCTTCAACCAGCAGAGGGAGCTCTCGCCAGAGTACTGACCGTCTCTGCTCCCTTCCTTACTCCAACTCCTCACGCCTTGCGCTGTGACCAGGGGCGTTTCATGCACGTTTCCACATTTACTCGAGTAAATTACTCCATTTAAATGTAGTGGAGCAAAGAGTACAAATATTTAATCAAATATGTAGTCTAGGAGAGAGTAAAAGTTGCTTATTTATACTCAGTACAACTACAAAGTAGCCAAAAAAAACCAAACCTCAAAACAAATAAACTTAAGTAAAGTAAAAAAGTCCATTTACTCAAGTACTTTCCACCTCTGGTAAATCTATGGTAACACAAAGAGACATAATAAGTCCTTCAATGATGTGGGCATCTAAAGGAAACCAAATAATCAAATCAAATGTTGAAATACTCATCAAATAGCCTGATCTTAAACATTTATATTAACAAATCTCTGCATGAAAAAATACAAACCAAAGTCTAAGCATGAAAAATGAGCAACAGCTCCAGAAAACTCCTCTGGCAGATCTTAGACATTCTAGGAAAACTTAATAATATAATAAAAAACATTATTCAATTAAAAGTTTATTCTATCTGAATAACAAATGTCGGATTAAACATCAGTAGGGGGAGCTGTCAGCAAATAATTTTTTTCCTCTGTGATTGGTCAGACCGCTGTGAATGGTAAATGGCGTATACTTATATAGCGCTTTTCTACCTTCATTGAAGGCCCAAAGTGCTTTACAGTCACAGACCCAGTAACCCATTCACACACACATTCACACACTGATGCTGTGTATGTGTTGCATTCACTAAAGCTGGGAAAATAAAAAACTGCCATTATCATAAATGTTATAGGGCAGTTCTGAGTCAAAAAAACATTCAGGGCTTGAAGGTAATTGTACGGCGCTAAAACCAGGAATGCCCAGGCCAGGTGACACCACTGTGTATGACTCATATCCAGCTGCTTCGCATCAGCATCATCACCCACTCATTGTTTATACCCACTTAGAACTCGGCTCCACGCAAAATCTTGTTTTACTTACAATCATTTTTTTATTATTTCCCTATTGCTTGCCTCTGTGTCTGACCCTGGCCTGTTTTTCGTCTCCCTTTTTCATGTTTTTGACTCCTGCCTGGTTTCTGACTACTCCTTGCCTAGCCCTTATCTGTTTTGTTGATCATTAAATCCTGTTGCTCATGGATCCAAATGGCTCTGCCTCTTTGCTACACATGTAAATAAGTTCACACAAATGTAAATATGTTCATACAGACATAAAAATGTTTATGCAGATGTAAATATGATCATATGTACATAAAAATGTTCATGCAGATGTAAAAATGTCATGCAGACGTGAAAATGTTCATGCAGACATAAAAATGTTTATGCAGACATAAAAATGTTTATACAGATGTAAATTTGATTATATGTACATAAAAATGTTCATGCAGATGTAAAAATGTTCACGCAGACGTAAAAATGTTCACGCAGACGTAAAAATGTTCATGCAGACATGAAAATGTTCATGCAGATGTAAAAATGGTCATGCAGACATAAAAATGTTCATGCAGACGTGAAAATGTTCATGCAGACATAAAAATGTTTATGCAGACATAAAAATGTTCATGCAGATGTAAAAATGTCATGCAGACGTAAAAATGTTCATACAGACATAAAAATGTTTATACGGATGTAAATTTGATCATATGTACATAAAAATGTTCATGCAGATGTAAAAATGTTCATGCAGCTGTAAAAATGTCATGCAGACGTAAAAATGTTCATGCAGACGTAAAAATGTTCATGCTGATGTATAAATGTTCATGCAGATGTAAAAATGTTCATACAGATGTAAAATGTTCATGAAGACATGAAAATGTTCATGCAGACGTAAAAATGTTCATGCAGACGTAAAAATTTTTAAGCAAACGTAAAAATGTTCATGCAGACATGAAAATGTTCATGCAGATGTACAAAATGTTCATGCAAATGTAAAAATGTTCATGCATACATGAAAATGTTCACGCAGACATAAAAATGTTCATGGAGACGTAAAAATGTTCATGCAGACGTAAAAATGTTCATGCAGACGTAAAAATGTTCATGCAGCAGACGTAAAATGTTTCATGCAGAAGTAATAAATGTTCATGCAGTCGTACGAATGTTTATGCAGAAACGTAAAGAAAGTGTTCATGCAGACATGAAAATGTTCATAGGCAAGATGTACAAATGTTCATGCAGATGTAAAAATGTTCATGCAGTATGTAAAAATGTTCATGGAGACGTAAAATGTTCATGCAAGCGTAATAAAATGTTCATGCAAATGTAAAATGTTCATGCAGATGTAAAAATGTTCATTGCAGACGTAAAAATTTTTAAGCAAGCGTAAAAATGTCATGCAGACATGAAAATGTTCATGCAGATGTACAAATGTTCATGCAATGTAAAAATGTTCATTGCAGACCATGAAAATGTTCACGCAGACGTAAAAAATGTTCATGGCAGACGAAAAAATGTTCATGCAGATGTAAAAAATGTTCATGCAGACGTAAAAATGTTTATGCAAATGTAAAAATGTTCATGCAGACATGTAATGTTCCTATGCAGATGTAAAAATGTTATGCAGATGTAAAAATGTTCATTCAGACGTAAAATGTTCATGCAGATGTAAAAATGTTCATGCAGACATGAAAATGTTAAAGCAGACGTAAAAATGTTCACGCAGACGTAAAAATGTTAATGCAGACATGAAAATGTTCATGCAGACGTAAGAATGTTCATGTAGACATGAAAATGTTCATGCAGATGTAAAAATGTTCACGCAGACGTAAAAATGTTCATGCAGATGTAAAAATGTTCATGCAGATGTAAAAATGTTCATTCAGACGTACAAATGTTCATGCAGATGTAAAAATGTTTATACAGATGTAAATTTGATTATATGTACATAAAAATGTTCATGCAGATGTAAAAATGTTCATGCAGACGTAAAAATGTTCATGCAGACATAAAATGTTTTATGCAGATGTAAAATTTGATTATATGTACATAAAAATGTTCATGCAGATGTAAAAATGTTCACGCAGACGTAAAAATGTTCACGCAGACGTAAAAATGTTCATGCAGACATGAAAATGTTCATGCAGATGTAAAAATGGTCATGCAGACATAAAAATGTTCATGCAGACGTGAAAATGTTCATGCAGACATAAAAATGTTTATGCAAACGTAAAAATGTTCATGCAGACATGAAAATGTTCATGCAGATGTACAAAATGTTCATGCAGATGTAAAAATGTTCATGCAGATGTAAAAATGTTCATGCAGACGTAAAAATGTTCATGCAGGCGTAAAAATGTTCATGCAGATGTAAAAATGTCATGCAGACGTAAAAATGTTCATACAGACATAAAAATGTTTATACGGATGTAAATTTGATTATATGTACAAAAATGTTCATGCAGATGTAAAAATGTTCATGCAGCTGTAAAAATGTCATGCAGACGTAAAAATGTTCATGCAGACGTAAAAATGTTCATGCAGACATGAAAATGTCATGCAGACGTAAAAATGTTCATGCAGACATGAAAATGTTCATGCAGATGTAAAAATGTTCATGCAAATGTAAAATGTTCATGCAGACATGAAAATGTTCATGCAGACGTAAAAATGTTCATGCAGACGTAAAAATGTCCATTCAGATGTAAAAAATGTTCATGCAGACGTAAAAATGTTCATGCAGTGTAAAAATGTTCATGCAGATGTAAAAATGTTCATTCAGACGTAAAAATGTTCATGCAGATGTAAAAATGTTCATGCAGACATGAAATGTTCATGCAGACGTAAAAATGTTTATGCAAACGTAAAAATGTTATGCAGACATGAAATGTTCATGCAGACGTAAATGTTCATGCAAATGTAAAATGTTCATGCAGACGTAAAAATGTTCATGCAAACGTAAAATGTTCATGCAGACGTAAAAAATGTTCATGCAGGCGTAAGAATGTTTAATGCAGACATGAAATGTTCATGCAGATGTACAAATGTTCATGCAAATGTAAAAATGTTCATGCAGACGAAAATGTTCACGCAGACGTAAATGTTCATGCAGACGTAAAAATGTCCATGCAGATGTAAAAATGTTCATGCAGACGTAAAAATGTTTATGCAAATGTATAAATGTTCATGCAGACATGTAAATGTTCATGCAGATGTAAAAATGTTCATGCAGATGTAAAAATGTTCATGCAGATGTAAAAATGTTCATTCAGACGTAAAAATGTTCATGCAGACATGAAAATGTTCATGCAGACGTAAAAATGTTAATGCAGACATGAAAATTTTCATGCAGACGTATAATGTTCATGCAGATGTAAAAATGTTCATGCAGATGTACAAAATGTTCATGCAGACATGAAAATATTCATGCAGATTTAAAAAATGTTATGCAGACATAGAAATGTCATGCAGACGTAAAATGTTCATGCAGACATGAAATGTTCATGCAGATGTATACAAATGTTCATGCAGACATGAAAATGTTCACGCAGACGTAAAAATGTTCATGAGACGTAAAATGTTCATGCAAAAAAAAAAAAGTTCATGCAGATGTAAAAATGTTCATGCAGACATAAAAATGTCATGCAGACGTAAAAATGTTCATGCAAATGTAAAAATGTTCATGCAGACATGAAAATGTTCATGCAGATGTAAAATGTTCATGCAGATGTAAAAATGTTCATGCAGACGTAAAAATGTTCATGCAGACGTAAAAATGTTCATGCAGACATGAAATGTTCATGCAGATGTACAAATGTTCATGCAGATGTAAAAATGTTTCATGCATGTAAAAAATGTTCTGCAGACGTAAAAATGTCATGATGCAGACATAAAAATGTTCATGCAATGTAAAAATGTTCATGCAGACATAAAATGTTCATGCAGATGTAAAAATTTCATGCAGATGTAAAATGTTTCAAGCAGACGTAAAAATGTTCATGCAGACATGAAAATGTTCATGCAGATGTACAAAATGTTCATGCAGACTGTAAAAATGTTCATGCAGACATGAAAATGTTCATGCAGACGTAAAAATGTTCATGCAGACGTAAAAATGTTCATGCAAATGTAAAAATGTTCATGCAGACATGAAAATGTTCATGCAGATGTAAAAATGTTCATGCAGATGTAAAAATGTTCATGCAGACGTAAAAATGTTTATGCAAACGTAAAAATGTTCATGCAGAGACGTAAAAATGTTCATGCAGGCGTAAGAATGTTCATGCAGACATGAAAATGTTCATGCAGATGTACAAATGTTCATGCAAATGTAAAAATGTTCATGCAGACATGAAAATGTTCACGCAGACGTAAAAATGTTCATGCAGACGTAAAAATGTCCATGCAGATGTAAAATGTTCATGCAGCCATAAAAATGTTTATAGCAAATGTAAAAATGTTCATGCAGACATGTAATGTTTCATGCAGATGTAAAAATGTTCATGCAGAATGTAAAATGTCATGCAGAGTAAAAATGTTCATGCAGACGTAAAAATGTTCATGCAGATGTAAAAATGTTCATGCAGACATGAAAATGTTCACGCAGACGTAAAAATGTTCATGCAAATGTAAAAACGTTCATGCAGACATGAAAATGTTCATGCAGACGTAAATGTTCATGCAGATGTAAAAATGTTCATGCAGACGTAAAATGTTTATTGCAAACGTAAAAATGTTCATGCAGATGTAAAAATGTTCATGCAGACGTAAAAATTTCATGCAGACGTGAAATGTTCATGCAGATGTAAAAATGTTCATGCAGATGTAAAAATGTTCATGCAGATTGAAAATGTTCATGCAGACGTAAAAATGTTCATGCAGACGTAAAATGTTCATGCAGATGTAAAATGTTCATGCAGACGTAAAAATGTTCATGCAGACGTAAAAATGTTCATGCAGACATGAAAATGTTCATGCAGATGTAAAAATGTTCATGCAAATGTAAAAATGTTCATGCAGACATGAAAATGTTCACGCAGACGTAAAAATGTTCATGCAGACGTAAAATGTCCATGCAGATGTAAAAAATGTTCATGCGATGTAAAATGTTTCATGCAGATGTAAAAATGTTCATGCAGACATGAAAATGTTCATGCAGATGTAAAAATGTTCATGCAGAATGTAAAAATGTTCATGCATGTAAAAAATGTTCATGCAGACTAAAATGTTTCATGCAGACGTAAAAATGTTTCATGCAACGTAAAAATGTTCATGCAGACATAAAATTTTCATGCAGACGTAAAATGTTCATGCAGATGTAAAAATGTTCATGCAGATGTAAAAATGTTCATGCAGACGTAAAAAGTTCATGCAGATGTAAAATGTTCATGCAGACGTAAAAATGTTCATGCAGACATGAAATGTTCATGCAATGTAAAAATGTTCATGCAGACTGAAAATGTTCATGCAGATGTAAAAATGTTCATGCAGACGTAAAATGTTCATGCAGATGTAAAAATGTTCATGCAGACGGTAAAAATGTTCATGCAGACATGAAAATTTTCATGCAGACCTAAAAATGTTCATGCAGATGTAAAAATGTTCATGCAAATGTAAAAATGTTCATGCAGACATGAAAATGTTCATGCAGATGTAAAAATGTTCATGCA